>PVLA01004414.1:11845-177642 GCA_004027455.1 Hydrochoerus hydrochaeris
CCTTGACCTAAGACAGGCGCTGTCCTACAGGCAGCCAGAGACGGGCAACTAGGACACATATGTTATGCCACCGGCCGCCTAAGACAGGCACAGGACCAATTGCTGTCCTGCAGGCCCATGACGGGTAAGGCCTGGTTGGATTCATATGAAGAGTCCTTGACCCAAGACAGGCGCTATTCTCACAGGGCCTGCCATACTCTTATAAAGTGATAAGGAAAAAAATGTAGGGAGCGGCATGATAGCTTCACAGCTACCGCTCCATCTCTCCCTCCTGCGGGCATCCAGGTGCGTCGGCTTACATTTTCCAAGATAATTAAGTAACAAGAGTAAAATGTTACAAAGGTAAAAAAAGTTGATTAACACATGTTGTTTAGGATTGTCTCTGCCCGGCCCTAAGCCTGGGATGCTTCCTGCTTGGGGTTTGGGTTGCTGCCAAAAGTTAGCAAATATATATTCCAGCTTCTAAAAAATAAATTAGATTCAGATTCACTCACAGACTGGTGTGCAGTGTCTTCTGTCTCTCACTCGCTGACTCCCTGACCACCTTTGGGACCCCTGAGCCCTGCCGCAACTGGACTCCGGCAGATATCCCTTGCTCAGGGATAGGAAGAACCAACATTGTGAAAGAGGCCATACTCCCAAAACTGTAATACAGATTTAATGCAATTCTAATCAAAATACCATTAACTACACTGCAGATCTAAAGAAAACATTCCTAAAATTTATTTGGAACCAGAAGAGACCTAGAATAGCAAAGGTAAACCTAGGCAACAAAGGTAAGGCAAGAGGCATCACAATCCCTGACTTGAAATTATACTACAAAGCTACTGTGATAAAATCAGCATAGTAATAAAAAAAAGCCAAAAAACAAAACAAAACAAAAATCCCTGAAAATCAGTGGAATAGACTGAAAGATATAGACACAACAATGAACATATACAGTCACCTTATCTTTGACAAAGGGACAAAATATGTCACTGGAAAAAAGATAGCTTCTTTAATAAATCGTGCTGGAAAAACAGGCTTTCCACATGCTGAAGACTAAAATTAGACTCGGGTCTGTCACCATGCACTGAACTAAAATAAACATGCATTAAATATCTAAATATTAAATCAGAAACACTAAATCTACTAGAAGTAGGTAGAAATCTTGAAGACATAGAGGTTGGCAGAGAGTTCATGAACAAAATGCGAACTACATGGGAAGTATTTCAAAGAATCAACAACTGGGTTCCCATCTTATTAAAATGTTTTTCTAAATCAAAATAAATCACCAACAAAGTGAAAAGAAAATCCTCAAATTGGTATAAAATTTTAGTCAACTGTCTCTCAGACAAAGAACATATAAAGAAATGTAAAAAATCAGGCCCTCCAGTCCAATAATCCAATAACGGGCATCTGAGATGAATACATTCTTCTAAGGTGAGAAAATACAAATGGCAAATAAATCTCTGAAAATCTATGGAAAATATTTAACAACATTGATCATTTGAGAAACGCAAATTAAAACAACACTGAGATTTTCTTTCATTCCAGAAAGAGTGACTGTGATCAAGAAATCAACCAATAATGAATGCTGGAGGGGCTGTGGGGAAAAACGAACTCTTTTCCACTGTAGGTGGGAGTGTAGACTGGTGCAGCCACTATGGAAATCAATGTGGAGAGTCCTCCAAAAAATTAGAATTAAAGCTCCCATTTGACTCAGTTATTTCCATTTTGGGTATCTTCCCAGAAGAATTAAAAACATCATACCACAGCAATATATGTGCACCCATGTTTATAGCAGCACAATTTATAATAGCTAAATCTTGAAAACAACCCAATTGCCCCCAACTGAGGAATGGATAAAAAGGATGTGGCAGTTTTACAAAATGGAGCACTACTCAGCTATAAAGAAGGATAAACCCGAGGGTTTCATAGGTAAATGGAGGCAACTAGAGACCATACTCAAAGGGAAATAAATCAAACTTGTGTGGTTAAGTGTCATATTGTCACCCTAGTATAAGAAACTGAAAAAGTAAATAAAATCCATAATCCAGAATACATATAGTGAAAAGGAAAGAAACTGCCCAAATGGAAAGAACAACTGGGATGGTTGAAAGGAGAAAAGAATGAAGGGAAAGGAAAAAAAATATATATATATATATTTAGATAGATAGCTAAGATAGTTATACTACTGATTTATTTAATTTCATGGAAAAAATGGTTTGTGCTTATATTATTTGATCAATTATATATACCTATATCTTGTAATCTGAGCAACTACTTTGAAGATAACAATACCAGTATATTAACCAATGTTAATTTCTTGTTATCTTTTTTGAAATTCTGTCTCATTGTTTTATTGTTTTTTTCTCTTTAAAAATTTAAATAATCCTATTTTTAGGTATTTATATACATGAAATGAGAACTCATGTTCGTAAAAACACCCGAGTATAAAATTTTATAGCAGTCTTATTCATAACTGCAAAAATTAGAAGTAAATCAATTAACAAGTGAATATATAAACTGTGGTATATCCATAGAATGGAATATTACTCAGGAATGTAAAGGGGGAAAACTTGATTCACACTACACCATGAATGGCTCCTAAGTTCATTTTCCTAAGTGAAATAAATCAGACTCCAAAGGCAATATATTATTTTATTCTATCTACAATGATGTTTTGGAGAAGGCAAATCTATCAGGGCAGAAAACAATTTCTTTCTCTCTCTCTCTCTTTTTTCTTTTCATTGTTAAGTCCTGGTGATTGAACCCAGGGCCTTTCACACTGAGCCATCCCAAACCCTTTAAATTTTTTATTTTGAGACAAGTTATTACTAAGTCATTAAGTTATTCACATGGAACAGTAACTTGTGATTCTCCTACCTTAGCATCTAGAGTGCTGGATTAATAAGAATGTACTAACATACCTGATTTTTGTCTCATTTTGTTTTATTCTAAGATATACCATCTTCAGATATGATTTTAGGTATACACAGTGCCTTGTGGCACACACTCCTTAAAAAGTCTCATTTTATTTATTTATTACTTAGCCTCTTATTCTAGCAAATATATAAAATTTTTATAATATATTTATCTTATAAAGGCCATCATCTGGCCTTTCCAGTTTTACTGTAATATTTTTTTTCTCTTGGAGTAGAAAAAACTCTTCATATGCACAGTACAAACAGTATACCTGTAAAATTCCCAAACAGGATGAAAAATACCAAAGGAAAGACCAAGTGTAAATTAAGAAATCATAAAACACTTGCACCATAAAAAAGTGAAGTGTCATTAGTGTTGCAAATTACTGGAAGAGTAATTACCCCCAAGATGTTCAGTTACTTGCTACATCCTGGTTACAAAGGACTTACATAATGTGAAAAGGAGATAAAACTGTCAGCCTTCAAATGCTTGGCGGGGGATAAAGGTTGGAATGGGAGATGAATCTATCTGTGCAAATAAGTCTAGTGACAGTGTGGCAAAAGTTTGTGTTTTGGGGAATGCATGCTACAAAGTGATTTTGAGTTTCTCTATTAGGAAGAAAAGATGACTATTGTCTTAGATGCTGTCATTAAGCTACTTTTTCAAAATGGAAAAGGCCCAGTGACTGTATATGATGTGGTTATCTGGTTTACAAACAAGCAATGTTCTGGTTGAGTTAATGTTATTTGGACATAGGAATTTCTTTTTACTAGTTTTGGGAAATACCACAGCAAGGTGTGACCAACTAGATCTTCCATGATAAATAGTCATGACATTCACACCACTGACACCCTAAATTAGGAAGAGGTGAGCCTCCTGCACTGATGGAGAGAGGTGATTATATACTGAGATTTTGGTAGTATCTCATTTAAATTAAATTTCATTGGATGAGTCTTCTATTTTCTTGATAAAAGAGTTAAATTCTGAGAAGATTCACACCCTTATCCTAATTTTCTCAATTCCTAAATAATCTACCAATTGTAAATTAGAGAAGCAATGCCTCTAACTTCTCCAGTAATGAACATCAACTACACATTAATTTCTATTGAAGTAAAATGAAGCATCATATTACCAAGATCAAGAAATACAACCTTGTTTTTCTAACGATTTATGCACTGGCATCCATTATTTCTGAAATGTGTGGCTTTGCTTAGATCACAGGCATTTTTCCTTTTCGCAGTAGAATTGAGTCAGTCTTTTATTTGAATTAGTTAAGTCCACTGGCACATTTTAGATTTACATCATGATCACATTCATCACAGAGCATTTGTACTTGTACATGATATATCTTGATTCTTCTTTTTTTTTTTCATTCCCCTCCCATCTCCTTGACCCCTGTAGAGCTTCATCTCCATTTTTCTTCTTTTTCCTTGTCTCCTTTCCCACCCTTGCTCCCCAGTTCCCTTACCCTTGGAACATTTGCTTCCCACTTCACAATACCTATTAAATGTTTTGGACCTTATTTACACTTTTAGTTTCTCACACCAGAGAAACAATGTGACATTTACACGGGTGTCTGATTTATTTCACTTAAGAATATGGTCTATTTACCTAGAAAGATATCAGATTTATCTTTCTTTATGGATGAGCATTACTCCACTGTATAAAATTAAAGAAGAATTTAGACAGTTTTTACAATTAAATGATAATGCTGATACAACATACTAGAACCTATGGAATCCAATGAAAACAGTCTTACAAGGGAAATTTATAGCACTCAATTCTCACATAAAGAAAACAGAGCAAGCTTCAATAAACAACCCAATGTTTTATCTGAAACTCATACAAAACGAATAAGTCAAGTCCAAAGCCTATATGAGGGAGGAAATTATAAAGATCAAAATAGAAATTAATTCAATTGAGACTAAGAAAGCAAGACAAAGAATCAATGAATTGAAGAGTTGGTTGTTTGGAAGATTAAATAAAATTGACAAACCCTTAGCCAACCTTATCAAAAAAAAGAAAAGAAAAAAGGAAAGACCCAGATTCATGCAATTAAGAATGAAAAGAGCGAAGCTTCAACAGTTGCTGAAGAAATCCAGATTATCTATAGCAACTTTGAGAACCTGTACTCAAGTAAGCTGAACTAGTCTTAAAGCAGCTTCTGAGAATCAGTTTGCATTATATAATGTTCGACAATGGTGGCTTATATACTAATGTTTTACAAACTGAGATGATTTGTCACTTTCAGACCTACGTTATCTATTGGGTCCTCCTCTCAGGAATATTTTTAAAGATTTATCAGTATTAGATTTAACACAACATTTTCATGTATATTTTCATCTTGGATTCTTTAATTAGCATTTGGAGATTTGGGGGCTCTTTACACTATTGGTGACGAAACTGACCTTGAAAAGCAACTTAATGGAATTGTTTTGTCAGTAACAGTGAGGCTGGAGTTCAAATCCATCTTATTTGACTCCAGAATGAAAGTTCTTTCTAGTTTGTTAAGCTGTGATACTGGCTGCGGTTTGTGCCATCTGAGGACAGATGTAATACCAGGTCTAAACCATCTCTATCTCCAAAGTAGTTGAGGACCAGTAGTCTAAATGGTCAGTGAAGTCCCACTTTGCAAGGTTAAAATACAGTGTGAGGTGCTTGAAAAATGAATTCTACTCTGGACATATTAGGATTATTTATGAGGTAATGTTCAGTTGGCATTGAATACAGGAGTCTAAAGAACTATATAAAAATTTGAGTTGTGATGTGATGTAAATTTTGGAAATGTAGCTTTTAGAGCTTTAGGAATGAAACTGTCCTGTCTAAACAAGGGCAGAGCTATAAGCTGAGTCATGTCTTAGTGTTCAGAGGAAAAGAAAAATTCCTGTTTATATGTAGCTAATAGCATTATAATCACATCATGCAGGGGAAAAAGAGGAAAATAAAACTCTACTTGAAGTACTATCAATTAAACAACTAAAATTTTTGGTTGTAGTTTGCTATGTGTTACATAGTGATAAAACATGACATTTAGACTTAAGCACTTTAAATAGTCCCTCGGGCTATGTTCAGGGCACAGAACAACTGTATGTATAATTAAATAAAGCTAATTTAAATAAATTAGATTTACCAGAAAATCACACAAAGTTTACAGTCATAAAAGTTTTAATGCAAGAAATTGTTAATGCTATTTGTCCAAACTGAGTCTTTTGGCAAATGGTGAGCTCTGGGTAAAGGAATACATTTTAAGATAGTAAACATGTAGTGTTCTCTTCCAATTTCATCTTGAAGGTATAATTTTACCGATATTTTACATGGAAGAATTTCAAGACAATGTTTGCAATATAACTGTTATTGAGGCATCAAGACAGATAGTGAAATGGAATGCAAATATATATCTCAGCAATTTTTTTACTGTGTACATTTCACACACCACACATGCATCTTGAAATTCTATCTCTTCTTTTTCAGTAGAAGCTGCCTCTCAAATATACTTTCATATCCATATTTGTGTGAGAATCTACACTCCAGAAATTGGTCAAAGGCTATATTTGTCAACTAGGCTTGAAAAGGTGTTGTTGCTTTAGCAAATCCCAGAAATTTTACAATAAAACCAACCATGAATCTATTTGCAATGTTTCTCACTCTTGTGCTGTCATCATTTCATCATCCAGAGCTACGGGACTGTTTTCATTCCAAAGCTCTGGGGAGTATTTCTGAGAACCAAGGTGAATTAAAGTTTGACCTCTTTTAAATATTGCCTTTCTTCACACTGCCTCATAGATAACAGTTCTTCCCAGGTTTCAGGGATGAAGTGCATTGATCCTGTCTTTAGAGATCAGGTGTAGCACAGAAAGAAGGCTATGATTTATGACCAAACCTGCAGCTAGTTCCTTGGAGACCTCTACCAGTCATGGACTGAGCACCCGTGCAAGGGACCAGGGACTCCACTCTTAACAAAGGAAATGACACAGAAATGCAAGGAACCGTGATTTGGAATCCATTAACACTCAGTATAAAGAAATCTAATAGGCACCGAATGCATAATAAGCAGACATTTTTTTTCCTGGCCTATGTGAATAATCTCATTAGGTCTGTTTACTTTTTAAAATCGGTTTTATGCAAGCTTTTAAAAAATGAACTTGCTTCTGAAGATAGAGACATATTTAGGCTACTTAATCTTGTTCTAGACCCATCATGAGGGAAAAACTGAAACAACAGAATAGCTTCAAGTAAAAATGTTCAAAGCTGTTGACTAAGCTATCAGCAGCTGTCATCTGTCAGTACGCTTCTGCAGAAGTGGAAAGGTAATATTGTGTACTATACCTTTCTTCATCACTTTTTGTGTCCTGGATATAAAATAAAATGCAATAATTACAACAATATATTAATCAAAATACATTATTTCTCAATGTAAATATATATTGCACACATGTAAGTGATGTGATATAAATGTAATATCTGATACCATAATGCACAGAAAGACTCATCCTGAGCACTTGAATCATATTAACTAAAACTTTTTCAAAGATCAGATACACTTGGTTTTTCCTCTTTTGGTAGGTTTTGTTTGCTTTCAGAAGGTATGAGTCAAACAGTAATTATTTTGCAATTTTCTCTCAGTGTGAATGGAAATTTGACTTTTTTCCACTTAAGATAATTCTCACGTCCTTCTTGTCCTCTCCTGTATTTAATTTCCTAGAAAACTGGAAAGCAATAAATATCTCTTACCCACATCCCTTTGTATTCAGAGCTACTTCAGTTTCCTTAGTGTTGTTTGGGAAAAGTGTTTCTGGAATAAGTTACTTAGAGAATCAAATTGTTTACTGTAGACTGCAAAAATATAGCAACAATGACTTCATGTTCCCAATATGATGACATTTGATCCACATTTTATTTGGCACTTTCAAATTAATGTTCATTTCTTAGTTTGAATGAAATAAAGCTCTGCATCTTTGGTAGATCTTCCAGGGAAGTAGTTTTATATTTCTTCTGGATATAATACTACGTCTTTTGGGAGATTTAATGACTATTTCATTAATTATCTAAAAATTATCATATGTCACAATGTGCACACCAATAAGCTTTCCAATCAATGTTTGAGTTTTTAAACAGTGTGATCAATGTAACAATTCCAACTATTATTATTAACTTTTAAGTGTATTTTTTCTTTTATTAAGTACCTATTTTTATAATCATCTATGTACATGGTTCACCACAAAAGCAATATTAATGTAGAAGCAAGCAATTTATTTTTCTTGCAAGAAAATAAAGCCTTTCATGGTAAATTTTCTTTGCTATTTGTTAATTGTACAGAATATCAAATTATAATAAAGCAACGTGTCTCCTCTTATTAATTTTGTTAAGTTCTATCAAAATGTTATAATCTCAGATTCAATCAAAATATAGTTCAACTACTTTACATTAAGAATTACTATCAGAATTTCATGTGCAATCATAGAAATAAACACTTGGATTATCATCCCCACAATGTGCAGAGATATAAAACAATAAATATTTCTGGATAAAGTTTCTAAAATTTATTTATATTTAATGATCAGGAAAGAATATAAGTATTTCTCAGGCCAAAAGTTCATGGGATTATGGGCACCTTTATTTTGGTAGCTGGTTGTTAACTTATGGTCCTTTGTCTCATACAAACTGGTATTTCCATTTTCCAGTACTTCTACGGCACAGAGCCTGAAAGTCAAAACCCAAGAACCACCTAGAACATTAGCTCTAAATTACATCTACCTTGTTTAAAAATGGAACTCTAATGGATTCCCTTGTAAGTGACCCAGAAAAAGATTCATCTTGTAGAAGAATTTTCATAAAAAAAGAACTCATAACAAACCATGTGATAGCCCAAAATTGGTCACTGAGAAGCAAAATATGGCCATTAGAACATAATTCATGTGATTTTAGACCCCAAATGTCAATGCAAAATGAGTGTAAGTTTCCAGAAACCACTTGTAAAAACCAAATATTCAGGTTTTCTCTAGAGGAATTTAGCTTCATTATAGGAAATGCCATTGATTATGTACAACACACTGTTACATTGCTGTGGGTTTTCACAGTTGATGCTAATTTCAAATGAGTTAGTATCTCTTTAGATTGCTGGATATACACATCATACCAATTGTTAAATATTTTTAATATCATCTTATTTGGAACTAATTTCATAGTGTTTCTACAATAGCCATTGGTAAATATTTTTAATCTGATTTCAGCCTAAAGAATTGTCCACAAGAAAAACAAAACACATGCACACTTTAATATCAAGCCCAAGTCATAGAAAACAATGTCAAATATTCACACACACAAAAAGAAAAGCTTAAAAATATATGCAAAGAAAACAAAAATCATGAAGAATACCCAAGTAGAATTTAAAATAGAACCAAAGAGAAGCCTAAATAATAATAATTAAAATTAAAAATTATACAGATCCCTCATAAAATACTAAACACAATGAAAGAGAGAAAGATAAAGCTGGATTATATTTAAAGAAATTATTTAGAATGCAACATAGAAATATAAAAAGACAGAAAATATGACACAGACTAAAAATATAAAGGCTAGAGGAAAAATAATTGTCAGAGAACATTGTTCATTGAAAAGAGAAAACGCTAATAATATTTATATGCTTTAAGAAAAAACTAGAAGGGAAATTAAACAACAAAATCAAGAAAATGGAGAATAAAAGAATGGATCGTGCACATATTTTAAAGGACAATAATGAGATATTATGGGCAATTTTATGCCCAAAGCATAAAAAGCTTCATTAGAATAAATTTGTTAAGATACGTAACATGTTAGAGTCTTGAAAAAAACTTAAAGTAAGTGAAACAACAGTCAAACATTTATCCACAAAGAAAATTCACACGCTTCGCTCTGTTGCTCCCACAGACACTGTTTTGGAGCAGTGAGCGTGTTTTTGTTACACTCCCCACCGGCCGTGGCTAGCACCCTGAAGGAGGAATGGTACTGGAACACACGGGTCATGGTGGAAGCCCTGCCTCCCCGTGAGTAACAGCGATACTCGTCCGAGCAGAGGTCTAGGTTCCAACTTGATCTCTGTCAGTACAGCTCAGGCTTTCTGTGGTGTTTGGAGTAATGGAGCTACAGCTGAGAAACGGGATTTTGTCAGAGATATTCTTTGTCCACGTAGATTGACATTTCTAGGTTCTCATGTTCTTCAGTTCCAATTCTGGGTTAAATGACTCAAATATAATTCCAGTAAACTCTGGCCTTATTGTTTTTGGGTTTCAAGATCTCTAGCAATGTCTTCTATCTGCTTTTTAGAGTCTTCTTTATTTCTTTTATATGAATTACCTATAGTTTTTATTTGTAGCAAGTAAGAAAACTTACAACGGTTTTCTTAGTGAAGTAGAAGTCTACTAAATCTTTTTATATATTTGATTTTCTCTTCTAGGAATTGTCTATATTAGTTCTTAGCTATATTTACTACACTTATTTAAGCATAAGTCTATGTATATCTGACTAGTTTATATTTAAAAACTGACTGACATGGTTCAACAATTTTCTCTTTTTAAAACACTCAGTTTGGACTCATACTTGGATTACTAGAGTGTAAAATTTTAAGCAATATTTTTAGGAAATAAGAATTGTTTCATCTTTCAGCCCTTAAATACTTTTCTTTTCTTTCATATATGTACCATATGTCTATGTAGAATTTTGGGGTTTTGAATTTTCCTTCAAGTATTTACCATACTTTTTCACTTTTTCTTTCAGATATCAACCTAACAATATCTTTTAATCACTTGTTCTCTCTAACCTAAATGCTTATAGAACTCTATTTGGATTGTATGATTTCTATCATATATATTTATTTACAGTTCTCTTTTTATTTTGCAATTGAGTTAAATACTTTGATTTAGGATTTGAATCTTTTCCTTGGTCTGAGAAGTTTGTTTATAAGTATATAAATGCTTATATCATAAAGAAGTTCTACATTTAACTGCAAAAAATGTTAAAGTTGTGTTTACACAGTTAGTATATTGGCCCTTGGCCCTTTAATTAATTAATTAGTTTATTTATTGATTGACTCATATTGGTGATCAAACTCATGATCTTGTGCTTACCAGGCAGGCGTTTATGCCACTAGGTCTTTTTAAAATATTTTTCCCATTAGACCATATAGATTGCTAAGCATTTCTCACTCTTCTTATAAGTCCAGTGTGTCTTATGAGGATTTTTCTAGGCTTCATTGGTTCATGTTTTCCATCAGTTCTGAAAGGACACAATATTTTGTTGACACAGTGTAAAATATACCAAACTACCCTGTGAAGGCCAACCACAAAAAAGAGAGACATGTTTCAATTTTCTGCTAAGGAAAAATATAAATTATTACTAATTTTTACTGTTATTAAGTTATTATCCACCTCAATGTGATGAAAACAGCATGGAGATAATTTCTTAGTAAGTGAGCATGTTATAATTCCTACAGAACCAGAAATGTGATGTTTTCTACTGTAGGAGGTTTGTGGATCCTTCCGAATTGGGCATTCAAAGCAAAGGGAAATATTCTGTCCAATATGCAGCCTTCAGGAAATGAGGGCTAAATCACAGATGCTGTGGAGTAAGAAAAGTTGTGTTTTTACAAGAATAGTTGTTATTTTATTGGTGGGAAAAAATCCCCAGAAGTTGGGATCACATGTATATGCTATCTAAATAATAAGAAATAGAGAGAGAACAGATCTTTGTTACTGTCTTTTGTAACACTTTCACAGTATTTCTGTAGGCTGAGGAAAAAGATAATGTACAAGGACAAAGAAACAGAGGAATATGTCATTCTGAGTATTAAAAAAGTTAATGAAAATTATACACGTGCATGTGTGTCGGGAATGTGTGTCTGGGTGCTGAGAGTGTTGGTGGGTGCCATGTGGACAAACAGTAGGGCTTACAAAACACTACGATCTCCTAAATTTATACCCCCTACTTTTTCTTTATTCTCTTCCCTTAAATTCTACCAGAATTTAAAAATTCTGTCCTCTGCCTTACAAATTTGATTTTCCCATAATAGTTAAGCTTATATATACTGCAACCAGTCTGCTTTTGGTTCTGCCATCATTTTCAACTACGTATAATTTCTCTTTATCCAAGTTTTTTTTTAAAAAATCTCACTCTCTTTTACTTTAAATCCTGTGTTCTGTTGAATCATACAGATGACATGAATCAGGAATTGTGCTCTTATCTATTTCGTGGAAAGCTATCCACTTGCTTCTTTGTCATAGTCTTATTTGGGTATGGAATATTTTCCCCCAGAAATGGTATGTAACATTTTTGCTTGCTTATGCTTACAGCAAGAGATCTACTGGCTTGTAGCTGAATTTGACATTGAAATAGGATCTGTCAAAGACTGATGTGGAATTCTGCCCAATTCCTTCCTATTTAGACAGTACAGAAAGGGAAAGTATAAATCTGCCATGAATTATCATGACCAAGTCACAATGCAACAGCCTGAGAGGGTGGAGCACAAGCCGAAACCCTGGGCAGGCAGTCCAGCACAGATCTGAATCTTGGTATCATTCATTCTCTGTGTTTAAAGAACTGCTATGCTGGCTGCCAGCTTTCAAGATAACCAATTTCTGTTTGGCTAAGCCAGGGCCAAGTATGAGTTGTCACAATTTCTGGCAAGAGTGATATACTTCTCCCCACAATGCTGTCATTCAATTTATTATCACTCATCCTTTCAAATACAAAATCCAGACCCACCCACAACTGCAGGTGGCTTCTCATGTGTTAACCTACTTATTATAGGCAGCCAGGTCATCTTTCTTTCCCTCTCTTTCCCTACTCCCTCCTGATTAAACTGTTATTACTTGTGTTTTGCCAGTATCATCTCAATTGCTTTCTTGGGATACTGCTTTCTCATAAGAAAGATTTTTAAGTTAGTCTTCAACAAAGTTTCATTATATTTAGTTAGAAGTTTTTATTGAAATCTAGGAGACTCCCATTGTAATATCTATTTTCTACCTATTGTCTTGCCTACAAATTCTTCTTATTAAGCTCTACACTAAAGTTGAGTATCACTTTCCATCTCTTACAATGACTTTTCCCTTCTTTTCCTGTTAAAAAAAGAATTCTTCCAAGAAATCAACAAGAAGAAAGCCCTCCTGTGAGCCAGCCCCATGTGCAGGCCACTGCCACTGGGGGACAGCCAGACCCCAGCCCCTTCTGGCACACTGGGAAACAAGAAGAGCCAAGTCCTCCCACCCCACACCATAAGCAACCTGCTGATCTGGAGAAACACACTGTGATGATAGCTGTTGAGGTGAAATGCAATTTGATGTTTGTGATGCTTGGCGTTTCACTAACTTTGCAGGTGTAGGGTCAGTGTTCTGATCATCTATTTAGAGGATCACAGTATGCAGTGTGACTTCTAGGAGGAATCTCCTTCTGAGGTAGCCATTGTTAATTCCCTATTATCTTGTTTCAAATTCCTGTATAATTTTCATTGTTTTGTTGGGTTGAATTTTATTCTGTGTTGTTTTGTTTGATTTTGTTTATATTTGATGGCATGAGCAGCTGTTTCAAGATAGCAAGATATATTATGGTAGCCATTTTGGATTTACTGTTGTATTGTTTTAAAGACGTTTACTGCATTCATTTTTGGGGGATTCTATTCTTTTCTGTTTTGCTTGGCTTTTACTATGTCTGAAGGTATCTACAACTATTTTGAAGACAACAAGAAGCATTATGGTAACCACTGTTGATTTTGTATTGTTTTGAAGTCCTGTATCACACTGTTTCATTTTGATTGGCTTTGTTCTGTTTTATTTTGCTTGGTTTTATTCTCTTTAAAATTAAGTGAAATAAAGTAAAATACTTTTCCAAGCAGACTCCAACTTCTCCAGAGATTTTAAAGCAAAGCTTGCCCCCTCAGATATCAAGACATTCATAAAATTAGATGAGCTGCTGCAATAGTAAGGTGTAGCAACAATACTTACTCATTTTTATTCACTGATTCATTAAGTAAATAGTTATTAATCACCAATTATACAAGTTCCATGCATTAGGAATTACTTTTTAAAAAATAATTTGCCTCAGGAGGTTGAGGCAGAAAGATCCCTGGGAGTTCAAGGTCAGTCTGGGTGACACAATGAGTTTAAGGCCAGCCTGAGCTACATAGCAAGATCCTGTCCCAACAAAACAAAACAAAAAAGCACTCAGATGGGTTATGAGTACCTAGGAATGGTGACCCTAAGGAGTGTATGCTTTATAATGCATATGAATAACACATCAAAACTTCATCTCTATTGCAAGATACTGAAATCAACAACTTTTAAATATAAAAGATTTGGGCTGGGGATATAGCTCAGTGATACAGTGCCTGCCTAGCAAGCAGCATGAGATAGTGAGTTCAATCCCGAGTATCCAAAAAAAAAAAAAAAAAAAGAGAGAGAGAGAAAAGACTTATTGTGGTTTGAGTTTTTGAAAGGTTCTAGCATGTAGAAACTGTGCCTTTGGGCCTGTGGCAAGGCAGCACATCATGGCAGGAGTTTTTGAAGGAGCAAAACTGCTCACCATATGGCCAAGAAGAAATGAACAAGGAGGATAGCTGGGTTCCACAGTCCCTGCAAAGGCCTAGAGACCACCTCCCAATATCATTACTCTTATGAGAAAGGTTTTGATACATGAGCTTTTAATATATGGGACATATTGCACTTTTCCCTTGATTCTGAAGGCTCATATCTTTTCAGAATACATAGTGCATTCAGTCCATGTCCAAGAAACCCCAAAATCTTAACTGTCCCAAAATAACTAAAAACTCTATGTCCAAAGCTTTCTCTGAAACTCAAGGCAAACTCACATATAAATCCCTGTAAGAAATTAAAAAAAAAAGTTATATACTTCCAAGATACAATGACACAATACAAACATTCCCAATCCAGAAAGGAGTAATAGAAATGTAGCAAGGAAAGATCAGATCAAATCAAGACCAAAACAGAGCAAGACATCTGTGTTTGGCATCTGGGGCACATTGTGACAGGCTTTGGGCTTCCAAAGACGTGAGCAGCACTATACCTAAGCTTTGCTAGTTGATTTGCACCTAACCATAATTTGAGGCTATCTATAAACATTGCCTGAAACTTCCTTTGGCAGACATTCCATATATCTGGTGTTTAAAGTTTTCTGGGGTCTCCACTGCAGTTTTGAATTCATTCTCACAGTTCTATGCATCACCTTGTCAATGTCTACTTGCAGAGAATCAGTGCTGCCACACATTCTCTGACTGTCCAGTCTTTCCTTCGAAGTCACCATGACCCTGTAACTCTTGCTGTCTGTAGGTCTTCAAAACCAGCATCACATGAGTGACACAAAATCTACTGCCTACATGAGTTGTGTCCTGGCCTATTTGAGCCACAGCTGTTGTACCATCTGAGACCCTATCTGGTTTAGACTGTTTGGGTTGAGCAGGGTTATCTGGGGCTCTCATCAAAAGACTCTACCCAGAAAATCTTTGATTTTCTTCAGTTCTTCAGATAATCTTACGGAACGAACATGAAGAAGACCAGTGATTTCCTCATGGTCATTCAGCTAATAAAAGTCTGAGTCAAACTCAGGACTAGATCTGTTTTATATTAAAGCCTATGTTTTCTTCATGATGTGCCAGTTTCCTTTAAAACATACATCCACATAGGGCCCCTTTACAACAAAGCTTAATTCTTCACTGAATTTGCACTTTTATTCTTTAGGTCTATGATTGGTGGGGGTCTTGCTGGTTCCTGAGGTGCCCACAAGGTATATTTCTTTTCATAACAGTATAAAGCTCTTGGATTTTTTTTTAAAGTGTTAATCTCTTTAGCAACTGTACCTTTCCTTGGCTATAACTTTAAACATGCTCTTTCTCCAATCAAACTGCAAGTTTTCCATATCTTTCCACTGTTTCTTTTTGCTCCTTACTTTTACTGCAATCCTAGCTTAAACAATGAGTAACACCCATGTCATAATCTGAATATTATGGTATCATGAAATTTCTTCTGTTAGATAAATTAATCTATTAACTTTAAGCTCAGCTTCTCACAAAGTCTCATGGCATAAAATGTATTCAACTTCTTTGCCATGATGTAACAAAGGTGGACCTTAGTTCAGTTTCCAATAGAATACTCATTTCCATCTGAAACTTCTTGAGCTTAACCTTTGCTATTCAATATCCTGGGTTTTCAGCCCTCACTGAAGTCACTCATTAAACTCAGCTTATAGGCGTTTGAGTGTTTCTTTACCCCACTCCTCCTAATGTTTCCAAACTCTTCCTGCAAATCAGTTTCAAAGGCTCCCCCACAATTGTCTCAGGTATAGTCACAGCAACAACCCCACTTCTTGTACCAACTTTCTGTCAGTCAGCCTTACAGTACTGTAACAAATAACTAAGATAATATTCTTACAATAATACAAGAGTTTCTTTGGCTCATGGAGATTTTTGCCCATGACTCTTCGATCCCATGGCTTAAGGGCCTGCGGTGAGGCAGCACATCATTGTGATAATGCATTGGAAAAACATTCACCTCATGGTTAGGATAAGAAAAGGAGAACATGGGGTACAACTTCAAGAGCACGTCCTCACAGGCTAGAATATCAGTCAGCTTGGCCTGACCGTTTCAGTTTCACCCTCAACCAACAGTCTCACTCTGGGGTATAAGCCTTTAATACATGGGCTTTTGCATGATATTTAGGATCAAAGCAGTAGGCCTCCACAGTCTTTTAAAGTTACCACCCCTCTTGTCATGCCCAAACTGAAAACCAAGTCTCAAGTACATGACCCTCAGGAAAGGGGGTGCTCTGGGGGTGGCATATTCAAAACATAGCAGCAAGGAATCAAACTTAAACTGAAGGAAAGGACAATGCAGGTATCACATGTTATTATATTTTAATTGCTTTATGTTATACACAAAAAGACCCCTTTAAATGAAAAACTGAATGACCTAAACATATGAAGATAAAATAGTATGAGTGACTTAGTTTGCTGATGATTATCAAACAAGATTATAAGTCAAACTAATTAATCTAATATTATTTACAATAGTTGAACAGCAGAACACAAAAGTACATCATTCCATTGGGCAACAGAATTGCTTAAATGCATAATTCTTCAAGGAAAGTTACATCTACTAAGTGACTGATACTGTACCCACATTATCTCCTTCATTCAGTTCTTCAGATAATCTTATGGAGTGAACATGAAGAAGACCAGTGATTTCCTCATGGTCATTCAGCTAGTAAATGTCTGAGTCAAACTCAGGACTAGATCTGTTTGATATCAAAATCTATGTTTTCTTCATGGTGTGTCCCTGTCTCCTTTAAAACATACATCACCTAGGGCCCCTTTACCACAAAGCTTAATTCTTCATTGAATATACCAAGTCTGAGTCAGACCAATGTCTTCTGAATGTCATTAATTCTATTTAGTAAAACTATATAAATCACAACTTTTGTGAGACAGCACACAAGACTGTCTGTCTCCAACACAAAGCATTTTATGAAGTCCTGAGCATGCCATGGACTCTCTGCCTCACTCCCTTCGAGTTAGTCCAACTTAGTCAGAAAACCTTAGCTTAACACAATAAACATACACATGGGAAATTTTTCTGCTACCATTCTTAGTTGGTCACATTTTCCTATACTGGATAGTTTTTCCCTAGACTGGCTTCAAGTCTATCATGCAGAAAGTTTGAGGGTTGTCAGTGTATCCTGAAAAAGAAACAACCTGGATGAACTGAAAAATCAGCAACTCTTTTTTGATTTGAAAGAAAAATAAGATCAAAGGAGAAATCACTTTCTCCAGAACTGAAGAGACTGATGGGCAAACACAGATAGCACAATTTACTGGAGCAGAAAGCTCCAAGGGACTGTGCTGGGGTAAGGAAACCCTAACTGTAACTGAATAAGACTCAGAGTAGACAAGTCTGAGAGTTAAAAACTCCAGAGGCTCCCAATCATTGAGGAGTTCCCACCCTCCATGAGTTTTAACTCTTGCACCTACCAAATCCTCACAATGAAACCTGAGGAAGAATCCCCTTTACATATAGAAAGGAGAGGAAAAGAAAACCTTCCTGAAATGCAACAGAGCATTCTGTTTTTCTTTTTAAACAAAGTCTGCTCTCGTGTGAATGTATTTAGACAGAGCATAACCTGTTCCAGTGTGATTGGAGAGTAAATGGCTGAGGAAAAGACAGATACATACTCAACTCCAGCCCTCTCTAGCTTTCCACATGGGAGAGGAAAAATACCCAGCTCTGGCCATTCTAGCCATGCTGTTCCAGTTTAAGAGATGGAACAATTTGGAAGAGCATTTGTGAAATTCACAGTTCAGATGCACAAGCTCACTGAATGACCGAGGCCTAATCCTAGGTGCTGTAGTCTGAATCCTAACTGTCCCCTAAATGTTCATGGAGCAATGGCTTTCTCTTCAGGTGAGTTTATTAGGAGACTGTTGAACTTTAAAGAAGTGTGACCTATTGGGAAGTCTTTAAGTATTTGTGTGTCCCCTTGAAGGGGACAGTGAGACATTAGTCCCTTCTTCTTCCTCTTTTTCACTCTGTGGCCACAAGGTGAGTGATTTTGCCCCACCACAGACAACCTGCCATTGCCATTTGGTACCCATACCAGAGGACTAAAAGCTGTAATAGGTTCATCTGATTATGGGCTTGAACATTTAAACTGGTAGTGAAAAGAAACCTTTTGTCTTTGTAAATTGATTGTCTCAGGTATTTGTTATATGATGAAACTGTCTAACATAATATGATTATAGGACACTTCCTCCTCTCAAACACCTTCCCACCATGTTGTAAAAGTCTTCATCTTCAGTTACCAAGAAAAAAATTGCAAGATATGCTCAAAGGAGGGAGGACAGGGTTGGAATAGACAAAATGATCATGAGAACCAAATTCAGGTATGAGAGGGATGTTACACAAAAAGTTTAAATTCATTACACAAAAGTTTAAATTATTACACAAAAAGTTTAAAGTCATTGTGAGTCATATGATAAAGACCAACTTACTCCAGTAAGAATGATTATTGTAGAAAAGATAAAAGATAAGTATTGGTGAGGATGTGGATAAATGGAAACTCTTTTACTCTGTGGGTAGAAATGTAAATCAGTACAACCATATAGAGCAGAGTGTGGAGGTCCCTGAAATAATAAAATCTAGAACTATCATATGATCCAACGATCCCACTATTAGGTATATGCCCAAAGAAAGTGAAGTCCATAGGTTAAAAAGATATCTATACTGTCATGTTTATCAAACAATATTTACAAAACAGTCTGCTTGCCAACTGATGAATGGATAATGAAAATGTGGCACATAGACTCAGTGGACTATGATTCAGTCTTAAAAAGAAAGAAACCTTTTCATTTGCAAAACAATGCATGGAAAAAGATAACTATGTAAGTGAAAGAATCTAGGCATAGAAAGACAAGAATCACACAATCTCACTTATATGAGGAGTAAAACAATAAAAATTTAAAGTGACATGTGGTTACTGTAGGCTGGGGACAGTAGGGAAAAGCGGGATGGGGAAAGGCTGGTCAAAGTCATAGTCTAGAAGAATTTCCAGAACACTATTGCACGGTAAGATGATTATAGGTCGAGTTAAAAATTCCAGAGGAATCCAGTCATTGAGAAGGCCTGTCCTTCTCTTGAGTTTTATCTTCTGCATCTTCCAGATCCTCACATTCAGCAAGAAGAAAACTATCTTGAAATACACCAGAAAATTGTGCTTTTTTCATTTTAACAAATTCTGAATATTTCAAAAAGCTAGAATGGTAATGCACTTAATATTTTTAAAAGCGTGAAGGAAGGATTTTAAATATTTTCTTAATAAAGAAATAAAAGTTTGAGGAGACACATACATGTAAACTGATTTAAATATCGCACAGTGTATACGTACGCGTACACAAGAAACCACATGGTGCTTCATAAATATGTACAATTTTACATTTTTAGGGGGTCAGTCAAAATAAATTTAATTTTAAAATATGCTAAAGACTGTACTCTATAAAGTAGGCAGCATGCAAGAATGAGTAATGTCAAGTAGAGAGAGAGAAATTAGAAAAAAGAAAAAAGAAATTAGAAATCTAGGTTACTGTAACTGAGCAGTTCTCTACACGGTTGGAGATCACTTATGTGTGAAGATACAGAAACAGTTTCATATTCTCTACCTTATATTGCTTGTGTAGGTGGTGGTGATGTCGGACAAAACAGAGATCTTTTGATAAAGTTTGATGGTAGTGAATGTTAATGAAATGAAGAGCTTAGCTTTTGGGAGCAACTGTGAGGTACTCAACAGGAGAGAAGAGTAGAACAAATAGAAAATGAAGTCTGGAGGTCGATAGAAAACCTCATCAAAGGAATATGGACTGGGGTGATTAAAGTCATAGGCATGTGTGGAATTTGGGAAAAAAATAGGGAAGAACACAGGCAGTGATTAAACAATGATATATTCTTATATTTACTTCCAAGCAGGGAGGACCTATAACTACTTGGTTCAGTATTCAAACCTAAATGCCATGCACAGCACTGACTGCTTCACAATAGATAATATTTGTCCCAAATGAATAAATGATAAATAATGAATGAATGAAAGGAAAATTCAGTATGAAGTTCAGGGAATAAAAGTACAAAGGCAAAATAGCTGGAGGTAAAGCTTATATGGTGTTTTGAGATCAAGGGGTAAGAAAATATCAACTCAAGAACTAAACAGACCTTGTTCCTGTAATGTCCCTGTTCCCTTTGACATTTGATTTCAAATTTGCTCAGTACAACATGAAATTTTTTGAAGAGGAACCTCAGGATGCAGAGGGAGATGCAGCTGCCCTGTTCCCCACTGATCTGTGTTACTGTGCTCAGGTTTCTAGGTGAAGGTTCATCTGGCAAAGGAATCTCTCACTATAGAAATGTGCTACAAAAACGTATCTATGACTCCTCTGTGTTAATTACAGGAACTCTACATTTCCTTACCTACCGTATCATCATTTTATTTCCCTAATAACCAAAAAAAGGGGAGAAATATTTTGGTTTACAAATTACTTATCCATTCTTTGAGTGAAGGCTGAATAAAATTTGCACTGGAAGAGATGGGCTAGGTCTGAGCACAGGAGGCCACATGGGCCCGGGTCATTTGTATGTGAAGTCCTGGAGACAGGGCTGTACTTTACTGCCCTGTCCTACCTTTCAGGGCATGGAAAGACTATTTCTGTTGTTATCAATTTATCTGTCATCTATACATAAACATATATGCCTGTGTGCACTATATATAAATATTTGCCTTATGATGATTTTTTGATAATGCTTTGCAGTTTCCTTAGTTCTTACATCTTTTCTTTTTCCATTCATAGCCTCTTACAGTTCCCCAGACAGAGTAACTAAAAATCCACTAACTGAAAATTTTAACCTGAAGGATAGGAAAGAAAGTGCAAAATTTTCAGGGTTTCTGAGATCAAAACTTGCTCACCAAGCTAAGACAGTCGCAAATTGGTGCCATGCCAGAAGAGGAAGAGCTTCCTGGGCTGTATTTTTCCATCATCTTCTGACACCTTACATTTATATCTGCCTTCTCTATAGCAGAAACTTTCCTGTGACACCTCCATATGCTTCTTCCCCTCCCATATCTATCAAGGTTTTTGAAGAAGTCTTTGTGAATTAGAAAAAGAAAGAACTTACATGAACTTGAAATCACCTAAAAATAGCCTTTAAAGACAAAGCCATTTACTTCAGAGCAATCATATACAGACAACCTTGAAAGAGATAGTCTGGAATTTTCCTAAGTTGAGCAAATCTATACTCAAAACCACCTTGGTTAATATCACATGTCATTTTGTCTCTTTCATTAGTGTATTAGTCAGCTCTTTGTCACTGTATAAAATAGCAGGAAAAGTCAACTTACAGGAGAGAGGATTTATTATAGGTGCCTTGGCTTTGGTTCACAGTTGACCAGTTATAACGTTTTTGGGCTTAAGGAAAGGCAGAAACATCATAGTGAAGGGACGTTACAGAGGAAAGATGCTCGCCTCTTATAGGGCAGGAAGTAAAGAGAGGGAGGAAGAGCCAGAGAGAGAATCAAGGCCTGTGGACGAGATCTAGCCTCCAAAGTCACATCCTCAGGAAGTCACAACCTTAGGAAACTACTTCTTTCAGTTACACCCCTAATATTTCCCTCAGCTGTTAACTCTTTGATGAATCAATCCATTGTTGAAGGTAGTATCTTCATGATCCAGTAACCTCTCTAGGTCCCACCTCTATACATTGTTGCACTGGGATTGTGTCTGTAATATGGAAGTCTGGACGACACTCCATATCTAACCACAACACTGTGCCATTGCAACTCTATCGTACTGAGTTCTAATAACTCTTGGGCAGGTACTGCTCAGCCTAGGGAGTCCCAGTCATATTAGGCCCCACCCCCATTGTCACTGCATCCCTGAAGAAATGTTCCAGAACAGCTGGGGCATGTGGGGCAAAGAATTGCATTACATTGGGGGTGCACTAGAATTTTTGGGATCAAGGAGGTTGGTAGTTTAAAAAATTCACATGTTCCTGTTAAAACTCCTTGCCTGAATAAGTTCTTCCACTTCCCACTCCCACCAAACTTCAGGGGTCACCCAGTTTGGACTATCTTTTTAACCTCTTGGTGGCTCACATACTGTACTAAAACAAACATTTCACAAAATATTTAAATATCATGGAAGGAGGGAAGGAAGAGTTTTCTCCTGAAAAACAGCAAAATGTGTATATGAAAATTGCAACAGTACAAGGTAACAAGTCCCTGACAATGCTGACTGAGTCTCATTATTGGCGAAGCATTAACTTGAACACTCAGTTGCTGAGATATACGGTTACTTTATTCACAAACATTGCTTTTTCAGCTCCTTCTTGATTTCAGTGATGTCTCTTATAGTTCCTTTCTGTGGAATCATTTGAACAGGTTTAAATTCTAGCAATTAATATTCTCTAGGACACAATAATCCTTGTCCTCCAGGAATTTATATTGAAAGTAAAGATTTAAATATAATCCTGTAGCCTAAATGCTTCTTTAACTAGCGTATTAACTGGACCTAACCTCTTGGGCTATAAGAAATGATTTATACAATAACAACCACCCTTAATAATATGTTGGCCAGATTCTCTTATTTTACTTGCACTTGCAATTATTTGAAAATTTCTTACTCCAGTATTTAAGTTTCAGTTTGGTCTAAATATTTTAACTCCTCACCTGACTCAAGGCTCTCCTTCTGTGGTCTCTGTAGACAAGAAGGGAAGGGACTAACTTGGTTCTCAAATACTTTCCCTCCCCCTCTTTGAAGTCTCTGTTCACCTTTGGTAGAGATTGGTGAAAGAAGGAAATGGCAAATGGCAAATATCTGTGCACTTCACTGGGCTTCTCCATGCAACTTCTTCATCAAAGATGGACTTGTATGGCCTGGCTGCCAGTGTGCTATGTGTGGTTGGAATGTGCATGATCCCCACTGCATGGTTGGTTTCATCATGGAGACAGTGGTCAGGTCACATGAATGACACTCACATGTGGCACTTCTGTGGGTCTTGGAGAAACTATGGGGAACTCTATATCTCTGTTTCTAATATGGGAGATTTTGCTGTGATTTTAGCAATTGCCCCATCCACCCTCCATTCCACAGCTTATAATCAGGCAGACTGCCCGCCAGCCTCTGGCTGCTGAGTATCTTAAGTGGCATTTCTAGCTCTTCACTGGAATTCCAGCAAGCTGACTCCAATCACGTTCCCCAGTGTCCACCTGACTTTTAGAAATCCACTCATTACCATGTTAAGTAGTAGACAAGTGGCTAGCTAAATATCTTTCCTGCAATAACTTCCATCTAGTTCTAGATTCTTCTGTCCTCATGAGTCCAAAAGAATTAGGAACATTGCAGTTTTAGAGCAGACAAAGCTAGATACAATCAAGTGAAGCAAAGGACAGCCCCAAGATTCATCAACTTTACCAGAGATTCTCTTGGAGCTTTGTGTTTTTCCTGGGCTGTGGGAGAGAGAATATCCATTCTCCTGACATCCTGAGAGAAGTGAGGCCAAGGAATTCCTTTCTCAAGGAGGATGTGATGGCTCATAAAACCTCCTGAAAAAAGTAAATGTCTAGGTAGAGAATTGAAAGGCAAATAATTTTCAAGGAAAGGAAAAAGAAATACAAAGTGGGGTACACAAGGTATTTTCTCATGGCTAGAACCAAATGTTTCTCGTTCATCTAAATCTGTGACTGTATTCCTGTCCAGAAAAGGGCACCCTGCCAATGAATTTTGTTATCAACTATTTCTAATATAGGGAGATTTCCAGGATAATTGGTCTGATTGGTCCATGTTTACCAAACTGTTCATTCTTATGTTTACTTAGCATCTCAAATGCTCCTGATGCTGTTTCTATGGGCACTTTATGTGATAAGCTTTATGGTGGCCTCCCAGAGGTTTCCACTTTCTAGTCCTAGAAAATGGCAGCTCCTATGGTAAAAGGACTTTGTGGCAGTGATTAAATTAATGGTCTTAAGATATGGTTATTATTCAACAATATCCTGTTGGATTTAGTGCAGTCAGAGGGACCATTTGGGGGGGGGGGTGCAAAAGGCAACGATAATGGAAGTGGATGTTAGAATAATGCCCTCTTGAAGAAGAAATGTCAGCTCCAGGAATTAGAAGAGTCAAGAGAATTTTCTTCTATTAGAATCTCTAGAGAGAAGACAAGCCTGTGATATCTTGACTCTGACTCACTGAGACTGATTTCAGACTGCAGAGCTGCAGAACTGTAAGACAATATACTCGTATTGTATGAAACAATTAAGTTTGTGGCTATTTTTGCAGCAACAACTGGATATCAATACAATTTTCATGTCCCTTGTCCACCTGCAATACCTCCCTCATGTTCCAAGAGTGCTTACTCTATTTTTTTGTCTTATTTCCTTCATTGCAGGGTCATTTCTATCTAAGCTAGTTTTCTTTCTGCCTCAAGTAGTTCAAGTTCATGATTTTGTCTATGTGAGGTTTAAATTCTACAGCTTTCTCTTGTACACTTCAATTTTCACAGGCAGCATATCTGCCCTCGTACCTTATTCACCTAGAATATGTTCACTGGGTTCAATTTTAGTGTTTGATGCTAGCAGACAAAGCAGACAGAAGGGTTTTGTTGTTGGTTTGGGTTTTTGGTTTTGTTTATACTTGAATTTTTCATCCTGTGTAATATCTTTGTACAATGTCACTGAGGTAATGAAAAGTAGACACATATCTAGTTTTTCAGAAATAATGAGGAAGAGGAAATGTCTCTCAGTAGTGTGAAATAAAAGATCTGAAACAGATCCTATGAGCGTATTGAAACTTTAATAACACTTTCTCTCAGAATCTAATCAGTCTAAGTTAAAGAACAAATAGATTCAGTATCAAGCTGGTATTAGGCAACCTGGCAGAGATAGTGACTAACCTTGTCAGAAATTGAAGCTTAAGGTCAAGTTGTATTTTAGTTCTCTGATAAATTTGTCTTTTGTTGTGATTAAGATTTGGAGAGATGGAGATGTATCTGAGGGATAGGCACTTCCTGACATGTACAAAGCTCCGGGTTCAGTTCCCAGCACTGAAAAAAAAAGGATTTGGAAACATTTCTGATTGCTTCATGGCTTGTTTCTTGCCTCCTAATTTGAAACACATAAAGGGCATATTCTAATGTTGGTGGAAATCAACACTGGAACCAGTGAAGGCATTGTTTGCATTTACAATGTGCTCCACAGATACTAGGAGCATCTTGTTAAATATCCTCAACCAGCACACACTCATTGTTAGCCAGAGACGTCGTTGTGAGAGAGTACAAGTGAAACTGTAATGTTCTGCTTCATTTAAACTAAAATTGTAGGACTGGGGATTTAGATCAGCGGTATAAGCACCCGCCTGGCAAGCACAAGGCTGTAGTTTGATCCTCCATACCAAAAAAACAAAACAAAAACAAAAACCCTAAAATTCTACATCACAATTTGCTTGGACAAATAAATTATTCTAAGGAAATATGCACATGTGTGCCTATGTATGTAGATCATTTTCCTTTGTGCATTTATTTGGGTAATATATCAGCGACACACAATAAAAACTTTGAAAATTCACTCCCTCTGATTTTTAAAGTTTCCCAAGTGTCTGTTCAAACTTGCCCTTAATGTGGTCAAATTTGGCCTAAATCCCAAATCCATGGCCTGGGATGATTCAGAGGCTCCCACAATTTCATTGACACCCTTGATGGAACTCTCAATCACCCCTTTGTGTACAAATAGATCTGTTCTACTAAATATGAACACGAAGTATCCATGTATTATCTTCAGGACATGCTCTCACTCCAAGCATTCTGTATGCTTCATACCACTGTATCAATGGATCTGGGGTATCAGAAAGAGACATCATGATACAGAGCATAAAGTTTCTGTCTTCTGCTGGGCCTACCCCTTTATTATCTTTTTCTTCTTTCCTTCCCTTTCTTCCAAATGAGATTAGGAAGTTTCTCTCATTGCTGCTTATAGGGCAAATCCAAGCCTTGTGGTTGAGGCTTCTAACACTATTGGGTTAAGTAATTTCCCCAAACAGACACATTGTTGTTGCCTTGAAAGGAACATCAGTGGATGCATTTTGCTCTGTTTTTGGCACAGAGAAATAGTACCTGTATCTATCAACATAGGGTAGAAATTATGCTTTCATTTCCTCCTCGCTAATTGCTATTATAGACAAAGGTAAATAACTAAGTCTAGCTAAGGAGACCATTGGAGATAGTGAAGAATGTGGACTGGAAATGCACACAAAAAAACCTGGACTGTCACAGATTTCACGTGGTAGCCTCTCAGAGTCTCAGGACCTCACTGAGTTTCTGGGATGATGAAATTATCTTTTATGTGTTGAAAAACATGTGGATTGATGTGCACAGCACCATACAGGTATATGGGAAGATGAATCCTATGATCTTCACTTAAAGCAACGACAGCCTAAGAGCATCTGAGCACAGCTGTGGGTGGGGACTTAGAGTTTGCACTTGCTAAGCTTCCCAGATTTAGCCACATCTTGGCTGCCTGTTCAATCAGCAAAGTCTATAAAGATCTGTTTTCTGGAGAGAGACTAAGGACTTCCTTCTCTCTTTAAGGCTCAAATTAGTGAGACTGTCCTTTCTCCGTGATTTTTTTTTTTAACAAGTCCACCTCCAGTCCAGATGGTGTAAGGAAGCGCAGTGGCAGGACAAAATAACAAACAACAGCAATTACACTTTTCAAATATTCATCCATTTGTATGCAATTCAGGAGACTAGGGAATGTTTGAGGACAACTTCAAGGATAAACAAGATCAGCAAAATATGGGATATTTGTGATTCAGAGGCAGGGAATAGCGAAGTGACATTTATTTATGCAGGCCTGGGATAAATCATTTTATTTTTGAGTCAGTTCTCCAAGTCCCTTCAGCAAAGACCCACAGGAGGAAGGTGAGAGGACGATGGCAGCACCTCAATGAGAACTCATCGGGTCTGGAGGAATGCCAGCCCCAGGAGCAGGCAGCATGGGCAGAAGGAGGATGGCAGCTGACACTGGATCCAGGAAGCGGTGGTTTGGTTCTGCCTCCTGATCCTTCCTACATACATTTATTAGTCTGGAATTCATCCCAGAGCTACCATTTTCTGTTCTGCTTCCTAAGGTCACCGGGTGCCCATCCATTACACAACCCAGCTACACTGCCATTCCCACCCTCACTCCCTTCTCTACTACACTGAACACTGTGGACCACCACTCCGGGAAAGCCTTATCCCCACTGGCTTCTAGGTGAGACTTGGCCCTGATTTTCCTCTTGAGTCTCTTTTTTTCTTTTGTCCTGGCTTCTCTTTACAGGTCCATAACACCACGGAGATGTCATGACAAGAATTCTCTGGGACATTTCTTCTTCTTCTCATATTTTTACCTCCTGAGAAATATTTCTAACTTATATATTCAGTTACCTCAAATACTATAGCTTCATCCCTAATTTCTCTTCCCACTTTGACCAGTTTCAACTATCTGATGACATCCATAGCCAGGTTTCTTTGACCTTAAACTCTTCCTCCTCTCCTTTATGATCCTTTGGCTTCATGTTTTCTAGTGAAAGCAGCGTTATTCTCAATGCACCTTCCTCCCACCCACTCCAACATCCATCCCGACCTACGATTAGTGAACCAGGTGCCAATAGTTGTCAGCTTTACCAGTTTAGTTTCAATTTTTTTATGTTTTTATTTGATGATTTATCTAGATACATTAACTCATTATTTTTCTTTGGATCATGAAGTATATATTATGTTCTGTGACATGACCCCCTCCCTAATTTCCCAGATCTGTAAGTACGTTATTTCACTAAACAGCCTATACATTGTAAACAGTAATGTTTTATATCAGTACAGATCTGTTTTTAAAAAGGCATTGAAAATCATCTTATCTCTGCTGCCATCACTAGTATACAGACATCTTTTTCATCCTCAGAAGTAATTACCATTCTAAAGTTGGAGAATATCCTTCCAACCAATTTCATACTCTTAATACATGCAGATACATTAGTGATATAGGATATGATTGTATTTTTGTAAATTTTATGAAGAGTACACTGCACCTATTCTTAACCATTTTTATCAGTTAATATACTTTTGAGATTAGTTTATGATGATTCATTCACTTTAATTAATATATCAGTTTCATTAAATGATTAAACAATTTATTCTTTTATTGATGATATTTACATTGTTAGTTTTTCATCCTAACAATATACTTTAGTTAGATAACACAATTCTTTGTCTACTTACGAAAAAATTCTAAGCGGTTCTCCCAGAATTACTAGGCACATGGCGTCTCAACTCTGTCCATTATGACCAAAGTTATTTTTAAAAATTTATTTAAAGAGAAAAAATGAAAAAGGTAGAGATAATACAGAATTTCAAAAAAAGATAAACAGTAAGAAACCACTAGTTGATAAATTACATATTGTCCTCTTTGAAATAGTTGTTCAAGTTACAAAATTAAAGCATACAAAGTAGATATTCAAACAGTGAGACTGTAAACAGCTATGCATGCATGAGTCTCTACATGTATTTCTATTCTTTCTGTATTAGAGGGAAAAACAAAACTTAGCAAGACAAAACAAAACAAATTCCTATAAAAACATGAAATCAAAAAGTCATATAAAACCACAGTACACGGTGATCTACAATGGTTACTGTGTTGTCTCTTATTATCTTCAATAGCATTTTCTATATCATCAGGCATAATTGAATATAGCAGTGTAATTGAATATAGCAGTACATAACAATATTAGTAAAAAGAAAACATTGTAGACAGTATAAAACTTCAAAGGTAGGTAATAATCAAACCAGAGTGGATATTCTAGTGAATCTTGTCATCTTCAGTGCAGTTGCCTATACTCTCAGACTTGATACTATCAATCGTAACAGCTTTGAATAAAATCTATCAATACAAAACAGCAATCTAACAAACCAGTTTTGATTAAGATCAGTCATGGTAAAATAGTGTAAGTTATACAGAGCTTCAGATTAACTTAATAGGAAATTAAGGATGATTACCGTACTATATCCTGCTATTTTCGGGATAACTGTCTGCACCCTCAAATCTAGTACAAGTAAAAAAAAAAATCTAGTGCAAGTAGACAAACTAGAACAGAGTATAATCCATCTAAGCACAGTGGTGTGAACTAGAACAGAGTATAATCCATTTAAGCAATGTGGTTATTAAATCCTGGTACTCTATTACCAATATCCTCTGCCTTCTTTTTTTTAGGCTATTCCTCCCCTTTCACTCCCACAGGGTGTTGCACATACCAAATTTATTTCAAAAGAAATGTACCTGGGCACCAATATAAAAGAGGTCTTACTCCAATATATGCTTGTCAACACTTGAGGTTATCTAGATTTTGAATTTTTTGCTGATTTGATGAAAATAATATTGTATTTGAACAGTTTCAAATTGCATTTATGTAGGTCCTGGTGACATTAATGTTCATAGTTTTATGGAATATTTTGATTTCTTTTTCTATACATTGCCTATGTTATTTATTTATTTATTGGGGGGGTGGCAGCAGCAGCAGTGCTGGCTGTGATACTGGAGAATGAACCTTTGCAATGAACTACATCTAGATCCCTTTTCTTAATTTTTTACTTCAAGACAAAGTCTCACTAAGTCGCTAAATTGCACAGGCTGGGCTTCACCCTTATGATCCTCCTGCCTCAGTCTCTCAAAATATCAGGATTACAAATTTGTACCACCACACCCAGGTGAGTTTTTTTGTCATTATGTGGATTTTTTCCCTTATTATTTTGTAGGATTTTCACATATTTGAACATAATATTCCTTTAGTTATATGAAAATTTATTTAGGGATTTTATGATATCATTCTGCTACTAATTCACAACAATTTGTTATGTTTAAAAAATATTTGGCATGATTTTATTCTGTTAAATTTGCTATTTTATATCATGGCCCCAAATATTTGAATATTCCATTTGCACTTGCAAAAAAATTTAGTCTGCTGCTATTGAATGGACTATGTTACAAGTGCCAGTTAGATCAAATTGATTCACAGTGTTGTTTACACAGTTATTATTGCTGACTTACTAATTATTTTATTCCAGTGAAGCATAAAGGTTCCATCATAATTTTGATATTATATATTTTTCTTATAAATTTTGTAAGTTTTTGCCTCTTTATTTTTATGCATTGTTTTTGGGTACATACATGTTCTGGATCATTGTATCTTCTTGGTATACCAGTTTTTTATTAAATATTGTTTTCTTTATCTCTCAGAATATTCCATGTTTTGCACTAAATCTGTTTGATATCATTTTATTTTTATTATCAATTAAGGCTTTTACCATTTTTACATCTTACACTTACTACTACATCTTTACACTTACTATAGGTTACGAGTAATATATAGTAACCTATAGTATTGGGTCATTTTGATTATAATATGATATGATCATTTTTGTCTTTTAAGGAATATGCTGATATGATTTATATTTAATTTAATTTGATATTTTTCCATCTATTCTTTGGTCTTTCTGCCTCATAGTAAATTCAGCATCTTATGATTCCATTTTTGTCTTTAGTCTTACCTTGTTCATAGAACTCCTATCTATCTAATTATGTTGTATACTTTTCTCCTATTAATAATGTTAATACATTAATACATATTATTTTAATTCTCTGTATGCCTTTCAGTATTTGGATCATATAAGAATCTGAAATTGATTTTCTTGACAATAGTTAAGATTTTTTTTCCTTGCCTCTTTCAATTTCTCATAATTCTTATTTGAAAGCCAGGCATATTTTTTTTCTTTTTTAGGACAATAGCCTCTGATGTTTTAGCATCTGTGCCTGCAAATGGACCTGAACTCTTCATTTGGTAAACTATAGAGTACAGAGTTGAGTTAATGAAGCTTCATCTTCAAGAGGATTAGGCTTCTGTTTTTGCCAAGGTGACAGTGTAGCCCAAGGATTAAAATTCTTCTATTGACTCTTTGTGTTCAAGGTGGTGGTGGAAATTGCTGCATTGTTTTTCTTATTACTCCTGTTCCACCTTCAACTTTAGGTTTTCTCTGGACTTTGGCTCTGTCATGCATTCAGGAAAGGTTGAGATTTCAAATACTATCTATCCTCTTATAAGCATATTAGCCATATTCTTTCCAGCTATCTACTTAAGCAAAATTCTTGAATATTTGATATTTAAATTTACCTCAGTCTATAAAATTTCTCCAAAACAATTTTAGAAAGATTTCATAATGAGTAGAAGGGGTCTATCTTGCACTTTTTTTGCTAAGGGGGCACAATTCCAATATATGCCACCTAAATTTATAGGAATCAGGTAACAAAGCAGTCATTTGGTAAAATTAATAACAGTGACTTGTGTTCATCAAGTACTTAAAATACACTACACAGAATGCAAAATTTTTTATCTTTCATCTCATATACATCTCTCACTAAAGTCATACCACTATAAAATAGCATATCATAGTTCAGAGCTTTATCTCCTTGACATTGTACTGTTTCTTCTGGTGCTAACAGGTTATTTTTTCTTTTGTAGAAAGTAATCTCTTCATTCATTTTTCTATGCCTCTTGTGATATTTTGTAAAGCAGTAAATACTTAAGAATTTGGCAAATAATATTTCTATCATGAGTTTTGGCTCTATCTTCTGTTACAAGATTGATGAGTTATCTGCTAGTTAAAACTTACATATTATTTACTGTATGATATAAAGTTTGGAAAAGTTTTGAGACTGGGATACAGAAAAATTCCTTATTTTATTCTAAAACTATCATATTCATCTCTCAATTTTAAGAGAGTCTGTCTGCTCATAAATTCCATCACTCTCTTTCTGCTATTTCTGTCCAGCAAATTATTTCTTTATTCACGAGGCAATATAAGGTCAGTGGAAAGAAGAATATAATATTCACTCTCATAAAATAAAGTTAAACAGTATTTAGCATTTATATCTTTCCAGTGTAGTAAACAAAATATGGTTTATTTGACTCGATGAAGACCTATGATACCAAAAAAAGATAAATCTAATGATTTGTTTGAACACAGGAAGATAAATCTTCAGCAGCATGCCCTCACTGATGACATGCTGCCATTGTCCTGGTTTTCTGTAAAATTAGGTGGAAAGACAGAGCAGTGCTGGCTTCCTACTCCAAGCTTCCAGATCCTGGTCCAGGCCTACAGGATAAGGAGACTGACTGAACAAGGACAGCTCATGTTTTGTTTACTTGGTTTATTTTATATCCTACTTATTGAAATAATATTGACATGGTGTGTCTTATATTTGCAAGAGAGGATAGAAAAAGTAAAGGTCAATTGCTCTTTTTAATTTGCTTTAATTTTAGTGGCTGTCAGGAAGAATGTGAAACTTCCTGACCTTTCTTTATACATGTGAGATAATTATTTCATTTTTTAAGATTATCAGTTCTGTGTTTATAATATTTAGCAAAGGCATTATTAAAAATTTAGCTGGAATTTAATATAAATGCAAATTTCTTATTTTTATAAAATTTCTAAGTATTTCATTTATTAACTATTGTACACAAAATTAGTTTCAGAAAATTTTCCTTACAGTCTCTAATCATTTTGGTTGCCATAACTGGAATAATCTAATCAAAATACATCAAATGCTTGTCTCTTAATAACCTACATAGTAAAAGAATTTATTGTCCCTTAGAAAAACTTTATGGTTTGAATTCTTTTTATGTGTGATTCTTTCTTATAAGAAGACAGTGAAAAGGAAGAGAAAAAGAAAAGCAATTGAAACAAATATTACAAACTAAGAGGTGGAAGGATTTTTGTTCTCTATTTCTTAATCAACTTATTTCCAATTCATAATTTTGATGCTTTTCCATATAGAAAATGTAAATTCAAAGGGTACCAACTTACTCTAATGTTATTTACCAAAAAAATCGATATAGTCCTATTCCATTGCATAAAGTTGTTTTTCAATTTATTTTTTACAAATTTTGTTTTTCATTATCAAATAAAAATCAATCTCATGTTTTCATAAACCTTTTATAAGACATTCTTTATTGAATGGCAGAGTCTGGCCTTTTCTTTTCATCTGTCTAATTAGAACACTGCAACCTGAAGAAACCATCAGTTAGTTCCCAGAAAATGGCATTTATTTTCATCTCCTTTTATATGGCAAGAAAAATGTGAACACAACAGAAATATCCTGGTCTCTAAAATTAAATATAAATTCACTAATATTCAACCTACACAATTTGGGTCTTCAGAAATGGCATGCGTAAATCAACTTGATTTCATTCTATAGCTCAGCTGTATTGAGCTTGTTTTTTAAACAAAGTTAACCTTTCATGATCGTTCATGCCTTCTGGAGTCCTACATCTATTTTCTTCCTTAACTGACTCTCTCAGGTTTGAACCAAATACCATACATCATAGTATAACTCCATCGCTTAGCAAACTCCTCACACTGGCTACCATTTTGTATTCTGTTTTGTTTTGTTTTGTTTTTTGTTTTGGGGGGGGTTGGTGGGTTGTTTTTTTTTTTTGCCTTCAGCTGAATCCTATCAATATGGTTATTGGAGATTATGAAAATTTAGGATTTTTAAATTTTTGTTTTTTACTTTGAATGGAAAGTCATACACTGTTTTAGTAAAGGCACAGGCAAAATCTTAATAATTGCACAAATCATTGCCTCTATTTCCTTGCCTGTACCTCAATGTATCAATAAAGCCATGAGTAATGAATACACTGGCCTAGTAATAGTTTGCTTATTAAAAGATTGCTTTTGAGATGTTCCGGAATTAATAAATACTGCCATGCAAACAGCATAATCAACTCATATTTAATGAGTATCTATAAATATTATGACTAGTTGAGTATTTACAGGGTAATTAAGAAAGAAATTTTCAAAATATTTAGTTTCCAGTATAAAAAGTCTAGACAGATGTTCTGAGAGACATAATGCATTTACGGGGCTCACATATATAATTCATGTCAGGATAGTGCTAAAAATGTGTACTACTCATGGAAGAAAAACAGAGAAAGTGCTAATCATGTTGAAAGTAGTCAATCTATACAAATGTTTACCTAAAAAATAAATGGTCAAGTTAACTTTATACAAAGCCATGATTCAGAAAGCAGAAACTTCTCTAAAAAGAAAACACCAGATTTAGAGTTAGGAAACCTAGATATTGATGCTAACCCATTTAGTGCCATGTGGTCTTAACAAACTCACTTGACTTTCTTCGCTTTTCTATCAATTATTCTATAAAATAAAAGATTTGATCTTGTGACCTCCAAAAATATGTCCAAAGCCACAATAAAGGGAAAGGGGCTGACAGAGAAGAATTAGAGAATCTTTTGGATATGGATAGACCAGATACTTCTTCAACCAAAGGAAGAACACTGTAAGTTTACAAAAACTGCCAAATTGCAGAATTTCATTCCAGAAAATCTTAACTTTATACATAACACCAAGAAATAACTTCAATCATCACTTATTTGATAAATGTTTACATTAAAAAGTAGCTTCAGGTATATAATATAATAACTAAGCAAGACCCATGTTTAAATTTGGGATAGTTTTGATTTGTGACATAAGTTTGGACTTTGGACATAGACCAAGGTGTAAACTTGCTTCCACCACTTCCTAATTGTATGAATTGAAGCAAGCTGTTCACCCTCTCTAAGTTTCCTTGTGTTTACAGTGAGTTTTATAATATTTGTTTCAGAAAAAACAACTTATGAAATAATATACATAGAGTAAATAGAGTGCCTGGTACTTCATAGGTACTCAAAAACATTAATTTGTCTTTTAAAATTAAAAGACAAACCAAACAACCAGCTCACCACCCTGGTAAGCAGCTGTGGCCTGGCAAGCCATGGCCACCCCAGGGCAAGAACCATCAGTGTCTCCCGAGATCTGCGCCATGTTGGAACTTAGGGCACTGGGAAACCAAGCAACCAGCTCGCCGCCCTGGTAAGCAGCTGTGAGCCTACCAGCATGCAGGCTGAGATTCAAACAACCCCCACCCTGTTAGCAAATGAGAGACAGAGATCTGAACATCTCTTGTGAAGTTGACTATATACAGTATAGCAAATAAGGGGGATTTCCTTCTACCATCTCTTAGAAGGCAAATATCTTTATCACTGTTTTACTTTGTTCTGATTAATGGTATTGCTCTATTCAATATTATGTTTTTATAAGTTCTATAATGTTTTGTATTTCCTTTGATTTTGCTATACCTGATTGAAAAAAACAACTATTGTGAAGAAAACGAGATGTACTATGATACCTATTACTGTTATCCCGGTAACCTGCTGTGAAGTTCTGTACCAGTTTCACTACACTGTCTCAATTGGCTTTGTTCCATCTTGTTCTGTGGTATTTTACTACTTTAAAAAAATAAATAAAAAGTAAATAACAACAACAAAACAAACAGAAAGGTACTGAGCAAGCTGAAGCATGATATAACTAAACAGATAATGGACATAAAAAAACAATAAAGGAAAAGAAAGTGCTCTAAAGGATGTGGCTGCATGTATGTTTGAGTGTATAGGATTGGTAACCATGTTGCTGGGTTTTTGTTGGATCATTGAGCAGAACTGTTTGCAGCCTCATTGTTTGAATTTCCACTTTGTATGTTTTCATGTTGTAACTTGAACAACTATATCTAAGAGGACAATATGTAATTTATCAACTAGTGATTTCTTACTGTTTATTTGTTTTGAAATTCTGTATTGTTTGTTCCTTTTTTCTGTTTTGTTTTTTTTCTCTTTAAATAAATTTTAAAAATATTTAAAATTAAAAGACTACTGTATCAATAGTAGACATTTTGTTTTGGCTACTTCTCACAAAGCATATTTTCTTATTGGCCTGAATTCTGATGATAAAAGTAATTTCTTATTAAAAGAATCAAAATAGTTGAATGTACTGAGAAAATAATCTGTTTACAATAGTATAAAAAATAAAATACTTGGGGATAAACTTCATCAAAGATGCAAAAGACTCACACTTCCAAAATGACAAAACATGGATAAAAGAAATTAAGAGAACATGGATAAATGAAGACATCCTGAGTTCTGAGATTAGATGACAATATTGTTAAAATTTCTATTCTTCCCAAAATAATCTAAAGGTTCAGTACAATCTCTATCAAAACTCCAATGGCATATTTTATAGATAGAAGAATGATCTTAAAATTTGGTATCATAAAATACCCTGAGTGGTCAGCAGGATATTAAGAAAAAAGCCAGGTTAATCACACTTTCTGATTCAAAAATATATTACAAAACTATAGAAATTAAAATAGTATAGATTTGAACTAAAACCAGATATACAGAACAGTGCAACAGAATATAGAGCCCAGAAATAAGCCTTTATACATACACAACTGATCATCAATAACATAAATGATGAGCAAAGGATCATTAAACAATGTTGAAAAAAGCAAACATTAAAAATATTGGAAACATTGTATACCAGTGGTGAACCTGTGGCACACGGGCTATAGCCAGCTATTTATTATCATTGAGAGCTCTAAAAGATTAGCTATCCATGTTGTATACTACATTCAAAAATCAACTCCAGTGGATTGTAGATTTAAATATAGAAACCAGAAAGGCAAAACTCACTAAGGAAACATAAGAATGAAGCTTATACCATTGGTCTTGGCATTGGTTTCTCATATTTGGCAGCAAAATAACTCATAACAAGAGTAAAAATTTACCAACAAGATTACAAAGAATTAAAATGCTTTTTCACAGGAAAAAATCAGGTGAAAAGGCAATTTACAGAATGAGGGAATATATTTGCAGGGCTATCTGATAAAATAATAAAAATTTTAAAAATGAGATAACTATGATGTAAAAATAACTGAATTTTGAAAGATGCAACTCATCTAAATTGACATCACTTCAAAGAATACATCAGATGACCAACTAGAATATAAAAAGCTGTTCACCAGTGTCCCCAAAATTCATTGGAGGATACAAATAAAAACCATGTTGTGGTATCACTCACAACTTTTCAGATGACTATATATCGTCTATATCATATACTGGTGAGATTGTAAAGTAGTTGGAACCCTGAAACACCCAAAGTAGAGATGCAAAATGGGGTAGTCATTATAGATAACAGTGAATCTTTCTTTAAATTTTTAAAACTAGAGCTACTATATTATTAAACTTTAAAATAAAACTAATGTATGATCCACTCCTAACTATACATAAAGATTATTTGAAATCAAACTTTTAAAAAGACACCTGCTTTGATATGATACTTTACATAGAAAAGCTCAAAAACTCTATCAAAATACACTAGAGTTAATAAGCAAATTCAGCATGTAGCTGGATACAAGTCAATACTCAAAAATCAATAGCATTCCTGTACACAGACAATAAACTCCCTGAGAGAGAAATTATGGAAAGAATACCTTTCACAATAGCATTCAAAACAATGAAATACTCAGGAGTCAAGCTAATGAAGAATGTAAAAGACTTATATGTTGAAAATTATAGCACTCTTGAAAAAGGCGATTGAAGACAATATCAGAAAATGGAAACATATCTTTTGCTCTTGGTTAAGAAAAACCAACATTGTGAAAATGGCAACATTCCCAAAACTGCTGTACAGATTTAAAGCAATCCCAATTAAAATACCATTAATATATCTTACAGATCTAGAGAAAACACTCTTAAAATTCATTTGGAAACAGGAGAAACCTACAATAACAAAGGCAATTGTGGGCAACATAAGCAAAGCAGGAGGAATCTCAGTCCCTGACTTGGAATTATACTACAAAGCTACAGTAATAAAATCAGCACGGAGAAAACTTAGGGTGCTCAGAAACCAAGCAGCCAGCCTGCCGACCTGGTAAGTCACAGTGGCCCGGCAAGTCAGGGCCCAGTGCGAGAACCATCAGCACCTCCTGATATCTGATCCATGGTGGAACTTAGGGTGCTGGGAAACCAAGCAACAACCTCGCAGCCCTGGTAAGGGGCTATGGGCTTACTGCCACACGGGCTGAGATTCAAACATCCACCCCACCAGCACTAGCAAGTGGGAGCCAGAGATCTGAGTATCTCTTGGGAGGATCAACATATGCAATATAGCAAATAAGGGGGATTTTCTTCTACCATCTCTTAGAAGGCAAATATCTTTATCACTGTTTTGCTTTGTTCTGATTAATGGTATTGCTCTATTCAATATTATGTTTTTATAAGTTCTATAATGTTTTGTATTTCCTTTGATTTTGCTATACCTGATTGAAAAAACAACTATTGTGAAGAAAACAAGATGTACTATGGTACCTATTACTGTTATCCCAGTAACCTTCTGTGAAGTTCTGTACCAATTACACTACACTGTCTCAATTGGCTTTGTTCTGTCTTGTTCTGTGGTATTTTACTACTTTAAAAATAAAAAAATTAAATAAATAAAAATAAATAAATAAGTAAAATCAGCACGGAACTGGCAAAGAGATAGACCTGAGAATCAATGGAACAGACTAGAAGATGCAGACACAGCTACAAAGACACTCAGCCACCTTATACTTGACAAAGGTGCTAAACATGTTCACTGGAAGAAGAATAGATAGTCTCTTTAATAAATGGTGCTGGAAAAATTGGCTTTCCACATGCTGAAGACTGAAACTAGACCCATGTCTATCACCATGCACTAAACAAAAGTCAAAATGGATCAAAGATCTAAGTCTTAAAACAAAAACACTAAATCTACTGGAAGACAAGGTAGGTAGAAACCTTGAAGACAGGGAAAGTAAAACGTTCATAAACAAAATGCAAAGAAGTACTTCAAAGAATCAACAACTGGGATCTCATCTTATTAAAAAGTTTTTGCACTTCAAAAAAAAATAACCAACAAAGTGAAAAGAAAACCCACAGAGTGGGAAAGAATTTTAGCTAGCTGTCCCTCAGACAAAGGACTTATGTTCTGAGCATATAATGAACTGAAAAACATAAAGCCCCCCAAATTCAAAGACCCTCTCCAAAAGGGGGCATCTGAGATGAACACACATTTCTCAGATGAAGATATACAAATGCTAAATAAATACATGACAAAATGTTCAACATCACTGATCATTTGAGAAATGCAAATTGAAACAGCATTGAGATTCCATCTCACTCTGGAAAGAATGGATGCCATCAAGAAATCAACTGAATACAAATGTGGGTGAGGCTGTGGAGAAAAAGGAACACTGCTCCACTGTTGGTGGGAGTGTAGACTGGTGCTGCCACTGTGGAAATCAGTATGTCATTCCTCAAAAAACTAAGATTGGAAGTTCCATTCAATCCAACTATTTCCCTTATGAGTATTTTCCCAGAAAAAATTGAAAACATCATGTCACAGAGATATAAGTGCATCCATGTATTGCAGCACAATTTGTAATAGGTAAATCTTGGAAACAACCAAAATGCCCATCAACCACAGAATGGATTGAAAAGATGTGGTGAAGATGTGGTGTTTTCATACAATGGAATATTACTCAGCTATAAAAAGGATGATCAGTAAGCTTTTATAGGTAAATGGAGGCAACTTTATGAGATTTATTTCACTTATGAAATTATAGTCATAAGTGAAATAAATCAGACTCACATTTGTAAATATATTGTCTTTCTAGTGTAAAAAATAAATAATAATAATAATAATAAAAAACTGAAAAAGTAATAAGATTCAAAATGTACAACAAAAATTGTAATAATGAAAGAGAAAGAAAATGCTCAAAAGGACAGAACTACTGGGATGGGGAAAAGGAAAAAAGAAAGAAAGGATAAGATTATATGTATATTGGCAAACATATGTAAATGTAAGTATGTGTATGTACGCTGGATAGACAACTGTACTACTAATCTCTCTTAATTCATCAAAAAGAACAGTTTGTGCTGTCATTGTTTGACTAATCATTTTTGTATCTAGACTTTATAGCCTGAACAACTAACTCTGAGATGATAATGTACAATATATTAACTAGTATTAATTCCCTACTTTTTTCTTTTCTTTTTTGAAATTCTGTATTATATCAATCCTTTTTTTCTGTTTTGCTTTTTAAAATAAAATTAAAGAAAAAGAAATCTGCTCATCTTGTTCATTGTAGCCTTTTCCCAATAGCCAAGATGTGAAAACAACCTGAATGTCCATCAACTGACAAGTGGATGAAAAATATGTAGTATACACATGCAGTGAATTATTAGTTGGCCTTAGAAAAGAAGAAAATTCTGCCATATGCAGTAACATAGATGAAACTCTTGTGCATGATGTTTATAAATCGGTCATAGAAAGACAAACTCTCTGTGATTCCTCTTATATGAAGTTTCTAAAGCAATAAAATTCACAGAAATGGGGAATGATATGGTGGCACCAGGGGATAAACAGATGAAAATTGAGGAGTCGCCATTTAGTGGGTATCTCTGTCACATTCTTAATTGCTGGAACAAAATATCCGATAGTTGCAGCTTTAAGGGGAAAAAGGTTTATTTTTGCTCACATTTTTAGAACTTAGTTGGCTAACTTCAAGAGGGGAAGCCATGATGGAATAGGCTGTAGAGAGAAGCTGCTCATGTAATGGTGGTCAGGAAGCCGACAGAGTGTGGGAGGTGCATGGGGAGTCAAGGGGAGAGACGCAGCCTCCCCCAGGGATGCGCCCCTTCTGGTCAGGCCTCACTCTCCAATAGCACACTCAGCTTCTGAAATCAGCAGTGTCCCCCAAATCCAATCCTTGTCCACAGACCATCCTGGTGAGTACCTGAGGCCTTTATGGGGCTTTCTTAATCTAAACCATAACCGTGGGTTTAAACTTTCATTTGCTCCAGATGAGTAAGTTCTAAACATCTGACCAACACTGTGCTTACAGTTAACAATATTGTATTTTTCATTTAAAAGTGTGTAAAATAATGGTAGATCTCGTGTTAATTTTCCTACTTTTTAAGTAAAAATAAAAGAAACCTATTCACAACAGTAGAAAAAAGTCTGAATTAAAAATAAGCAAATGATCCAATAGACATTCTGAAGAGAAAATATACAAATGGCCAAAAAGTCTAAGAAAAAATATTTAGCATCATTACTCATGAGCAAAATGCTGTTCAAATTCACAATGAAACATCATCTCATCTTGGCTATTACCAAAAAAATAAAAACAGTAAATGCTGTGAGAATGCAGAGAAAGGGAAGCTCTCACACACTGTGGGTAGGAGTGTAAATTGATACAGACATGGAGAACAAGATGAATGCTCCTCTTAAAACTAGAAAAGAGCAATGCCATAATCCAGCAATCCCACTACTGTGTAGATAGCCAAAGGAAATGAACTCAGTACAACATGGAGCTATATGTGTTCTCATATTTGCTATGGCATCAGTGACAGTGGCCAAGATATGGATTCAACCTAGGTGTCCATCAGCAGATGCTTGGATAAAGAAAATGTGGTACACATATGTCATGGAATATTACACTAAGCCATGAAAAGAATGAAGCTCCATCATTTGTAGCGACATGGATGTAACTCGTGGATATTGTAGTAAGTCAAACAAGTTGGGCTCAGAAAAGTAATTGACACATATTCTCACTTATATGTGGAAACGAAAAAGCTCTTCTTAAAGTAGAAAATAAAATGGCTCTTACTGGAGTGAGGTGGAAGTGATGGATAGAGAATGGTTAATAAATAGGTAGTTAGAAGGAATAACTTCTAATATTCTATGGTACCACAGAATAACTGTAGCAGACAACAATTAATTTATATTTCCAAGTAGCTAGTACAAAGAATTTTGAATTTTTCAACACAAAGAACTAATATGCTGAATTTGTGGATATTCTAGTTACCCCAAACTAATCAAACTTATCCCATAATTATGATGTGTCAATTAAAAATACGTGCAGAAAGATAATGGGTCTTAATCTCCTATCTTACCTGCCCAAGGATGAATAAGGAAGAAGAACCCCACTGTTAATCTGTGCCCTGATACTGCCATCAGTCTACCCAAGCATCCATGAGTGAACTCCACCTGGATGTCCCAGACTGGAGTTGCTTTGCCTGCAGCTGTGTGAAAGTTTCCACCCACTCAAGAGATGGTGGCTGTCAGTTCCCCTGGAAAGAAGTATCACAGCGGCTGAACATTTCTAACTGGACTGTTCAATGCCTCCTGAGGGGAAATGAATCATAATACCTGGCTGCCTGTGTACTGTTTGGGGGGTTAGCAAGTGAGGCCACCCATGAAATGTTGAATTGATTTGCGTTAGCCTATAGATATCTGTGAAAAGATGTTGAGGTCACTAAAACATAGTTTGATTATACTATTGCTATCAGGAGAACACAGTTCTCTTAGGAACAGTAGGTGTAACTTTTTTGTACCTGATTAAATTTCAAAAGCTCCTTCCTTCAAACCTGGAAAAATATGATTTGAAATAGAACCTACTGAAAGGTGTCTATTAACCCTGCTAATGAGAAGATATAATTTTTGATGCTTGCAGATGACACTCTATATGGCTTTGGGTTCATATTTCATAGAATATTTCCACATGAAGTTCATTCTAGCAGAAAAAATGGCTCCTGACTACTGATCTGAAGTAGCTAGCCAGGACATGCATGCTTCACAGCAGATACCAGATTGGCCTGAGCTGATCCCGGCGTGGGGAGGCATAAAAGCAAATTCTTCATGTGAGCAAATAATCTCATGTGACGTTCAACCACCCCTAGGCATGGCAAGGACATAGGTAGCTCCAGGTTGCTGAAAGCTCTCCTGCAGAGACCTCAACTATCTCTGACTTACCCAGAAAGTGCTTCTGTCAGGCAGAGGACTAAATCTACCAGTAAGCTCCAGGAAACATTAGCACATCATCAACAACATACTAAACCATTTGTGGTCATGATGCCATTGACAGTGGTGCAAAATTTCCCAATTCATTATATCAAGGAATCTATGACTAAATGAGAGTTTCAAAGGGATGAAAAATAAAGTAAGAAAATATTTGAGGTCATCTGTAGAAGCTCCTTGTCTTCAATCATTAAAATATAGCAGTATTATTAGTAATATGACAGCTACATATTACTAAGGGATTAATCCCTTCTGAAGAGGAGACATGATTTTTCTTAAGCTACAAATGAAATAAGGAAATAAAAGGCCAAAAGTGGACACCTGGTTATTGTACTATAGAACAGGTGTGTAATTATTTAAGCAACCAATATCTTTTTAATGCAGAATCCAAGAGGAGTGGTTTTTAATGTAAAATACAAAGACTGCTCTTGCCTTTGAGAACCTTATAATGGATGAACAGTTTAAGACATCACAGAGGACAATTTCTGAAACACTAAATGAGCCTCATTTGTTTCCCAAATACTTTTTTTTTTGGTACCAGGGATCGAACTCACGACTGTGCTTGCAAGGCAGGCACTTATGCCAGTGAGCTAAATCCCCAGCCCTGGCTCCCAAATACTTTAGGCCCTGTATTTTTAAGTTAATTTTTGAACACAGGAAGAAAGATTTTTATTCATTATAATATTTTAAACAGTGCATGAATTTTCTACCTTGGTCAAACTAATCTTCCTTTCATATAATCATTAGAAGCTTCTATACTCAAAAATAGTAAAACGTGAGTGAAAGCAACACTAAGTTTGCAGGTGTGGTCACCACCCACAGATTTTTGGTAAAGAGCAAAATGTATAACTTTTGAAAACTTCATATTAAATCTTGATATCCTTAATTAACATATTCAATTCAACAAACATTTATTGAACACATATGGGCATGGCCCTCCAGAGAATATGAAAATAGATAAGATCCATTCTCACCTTATTGCTGAATCTCAAGACCAAAAATATCCTTTAGCAGAAAGTAGGATATAATAGTGCCTAAGAAGGTAACAACAAAAAGAAACTGTATGGCCCCGGGGGCATCAGAGCAATGCTTATGAAGGAGTGGCAATTGAGTAGTGCCTTGAAGCATGGCTACATTTTTATTAGAGAAAGAGAGTATATTCCACAGGAGGAACATGCCATGAAAGAAAATCACAGAGCATGTAGCCAAGTTCCTGGAGTGGAGATTAGCAGAATAAGAGAAATGAGAGATAAAACAAAGAAAGTACATTATCTCTACTTGCAGAAAATTTGTGGGAGTATATTAAGGACTTTGACCTTTATAATACAAGCGGTGACATTACTTAGCCAAAAAATGACAAGACTAGAGCTACACCTTACAAACAGCACTCTGCAGGCATGTGCAAGACAATGGAAATGAAAGACCCAGAGACACAGGTAAGACAAGAGGATATTATGATGAAAAATAGACAAAAGAGACTGAATTAAAGCCAACAGAAAAAGCAAAGAAAAGAGTGTTATGAGCCGGGGTAGGGGGCTGGGGATATAGCTCAGTGGCACAAGTGATTGTCTGGCAAGTGTGATGTCCTGAGTTTGATTCCAAGTATGAGGAAAAAAAATACAGATAGGAGCCAGGGTAGGGTCAGGTGTTGCATCATGCTTAATGTGTGCAGTCCACAAATACTGACAGAGCAACTATTAAGTGACACTTCACCATGTTAAAATATGACAGTGAATAGACACATAGTCTTTGCTCCTAAGAGCTTGTAGTCTAGCATGGAATGCAGACAAATAATGATGTAAGAATTATAATACAAATATAGATAATAAATATAAATACTATAAGAAAGAGTTTTCAGGAAAAGTGAAGCACATGTGGAAAGTTCCGAGGGGAAACAGTAAGCGTATTACATTGCATTAAGTAGCAGTTCAGGTTGGCTGAAGAATGGAGCATAACACAGCAAGTAGCAGCTTTAAAAGATAATACAGCTAAGGAGTTGAATTGTATTTCTTAATGTTAAGTAATTTAAATTTGAATGCTACACATATCTAGTGGCTACTTTACAAAGAGTATGCACAGATCATTGGTTTTTTTTAAATCCACTTAAGTTCCAAATAAGAAACAGCTTCTTTTCTTTGAATTATGAAAGATGGACTCTAATTTTTCACTCTTTTGGCACAAATCACTTTACTGACTTTACTTGAAATAATTCTGAGATGAAGCCCAAAAGAAAATAATAATAATAATAATAATAATAATAAATACTGAAAAAGATCAAAATAACATAAAAAATAACACAGGCATGAGGTTTGAATTTCTCCTGTTTTAAACACAATGAGTGATGAGTCTTGCACTTTGCTAAGCCACCTTGCACAACTATAGATCATGGTAGATCTTTCAGTCATCACAGGAAGTTCATTTGGAAAATGGTGGTCTATAGTAAGTACTGCCTTGGGATTTTCTGCATGCAGGTTTGCAACACTTTCTCACTCTTCTCTGACTTATAATCTTGCCTTTGAAATACTTTTGTTGGTTTTCAATTGTGGAAAATATCACACTTATAAAGTCATGTATAGCACTTCACTTGTGTTATAGTGTAAAGGGTATTAATGAGAACAGTACCTTCCCCAGCTCAAGAAATAATTGCTGCTGAACCCTTTGGAACATCCTGTGTGCCTCCTTAATTGCATTCTTATTTTCTCTCCTCAGAATTAAACAATAATTTTATGTTAATCATTTTTTTGTTCCTTTACACTTTGACTTGTTATGTGTACCACTCTATTCATGGTATGTTACTAGTTTTACCTGTTACTGGATTCTGATAAATGTATTGCAGTATTTCTGTGCATTTCTCCTTTTCGTACCACAAGATTTATTAATGATGATGACTGACATAGTTGACTTCACTGTTAACTCTTGCATAGTATTTGCTTCTTTAGATACTCCATAATACATTTACTTGGGCTTTCTACCCTTACAATCTTTGTTTTGCATCTTTTTGTTATTATAAACCTCACTGCTCTGAAATACTGGCATATATGATCTCTCCCATAGCTGAGCAGTTAGCCATTAATAGCCAATTAGGTCCCATCCTGTCTTTTCAGGAATATTTGCATAAGGAAGTAGTGCTGGAAAGAGGGAGATGGGAACTTGCTTATAAGATAATTTATTTACATTCCCAAATAATAAAGGGAGAGGCATTACCCTCTTATCCCAGAGCAATAGAGATGGTTCCCTCATTTCTCTACAGAGATTTGCTTAGATTTCAGACTAATAACATCATGTTGTAATCTGGAAGAGAGGAAGGTTAGCTTTGCCAGGAGCCCTTGTATAAAATCAGTCTTTTAAATCTCACGATTCCTCTCCATAATGTATGGCCATTGTTTTCAAAGGCCAAATACATTCACTAGAAGGAAGATAGCCTCTTTAATAAATGGAGCTAGAAAAACTGGCTCTACACATGCTGAAGAATAAAACTAGACCCTTGTCTATCATCATGCACTAAACTAAAATAAAAATGAGTCAAAGATCTAAATATTAGAATGAAACCCTAAATCTGCAAGAAGAGGGAATAGGTAGAACCTGTGAAGACATAAGTTAGGCAAAGATTTCATGAACAAATCCCTGATTGCAAAGGAAATACTACAAAGAATCAAAAACTAGGACCTTATATTATTAAAGAGATTTTGCACAGCAAAATAAATTACCAATATAGTGAAAAGGCAACCCACTGAGTGGAAAAAGATTTTAGTCAGTTGTCCCTCAGAAAAGCACTAATATCTACAATATATAAAGAATTTTTAAAAATAGAATCCAAAATTTAAAGAACCAATCCAAAAATAGACATCTGAGGTGAATGCATACTTCTCAGATAAAGAAATATAAAGAGCAAATAAATATATTTTTTAAATGCAAAGGTAACTGTGAAATTATGGCTGAGTAACTTGTTAGCCTACAAGCAGAATACAAGTTGAAACCTTTTCACAGTGCCTGGCTTCATGGTTTAATATCAGTGTTCCTTTTCATGTCTCTTGGAACACTCATTCAAGGATTTTTCCTGGATACACTTGGAGGCAGAACTCCTAGGTTACGTCTTTCTAGATGGTGCTAAGATGTTTTTGAAAAGTGGTAAAGACAATGTACATTCCACTCAATAATGTTAAAGAGGTTTTGGTTCTCTTTATTCATCAATATCAGACATTTCTAGTTTATTAAATTGTTCTCAACCATATGTGTATGAAACAGCATTTTATGGTAGTTTTATGTGCAATTCTCTGATCTAATGCAACTACATGTTTTTTTTTTCACATGTATTGAATCTATTATAGCTTCCTCTTCCAAAAAAGGCCATTTGGTGACTTTTTCCTATAGTTCTATAAGGTTGATAAGCTTTATCTAGTTAATTTCTACACATTGTTTGTATCTAATTGAGCCTGGCCATTTATTAGTTATTTCAGTTGCAAATATCTTCCCTTCATTTTCTTTATCATATTTTTAATAATCAGTCATTTTATTTTAATACAATAAAACAATGTTTTTCTTTACTCTTTGTGTTTTGTGATCTTATTTAGGAATTGTTCCCTACCCCTCAGAATATAAAAATATCTGTCTATAGTATCATTCAAAAGTTAAAGTTTTATGTTTAAAATTTAAATTGTTGTCAGCTAGAATTGACTTCTCTGTCTGCCATGGTTTTAAGAACCTACTTTAGTTTGTCTCCATATATAACAAATCATATGCCTTGGGGCAGTTGATTCTTTTACACTCTGGCCTCCAATGCCAGTTTGTCATATATCAGATTTTGGCCTACAAATAGGCCTATATCTAGGCTGTTATATTCCACTGGTCTATTTGTCACCTCTGCCCCCATGTTAATTATTATATGTTGCTATAGTTATGTGATGATCATAGTATTACATAAGTCTTGTTCACAGGTATGGAAGATTTGAATCCTTCATTTTTCAGATATCTTTCTTTTCCAATTATGTTTTATAAGTAGAATCAGCTTGTCAAGTTACATGAAGAAAATCAACTATCTTAATTAGATTTTAAATAGAAATGTATCTGGTCATATATCAGCTTGGAAAGAATTGCCATATTTACAATATTAGGGACTTGAAACCATGAGCATGTTTTATTTCTCTCTCATTTAGATTTTACCAAACCAACATTTTATACAATATTTTCTAGATTTACAATCAGGTACTTATTTTTTTATCTTACAGTTACTATTGTAAATGGCATCTGCTTTTTAAAATGCATAAATTACATATTGTCCTCTTAGAAATAGTTGTTCAAGTTATAAAATTAAAACATACAAAGTAGATAGTCAAACAGTGAGAGTGTAAACAGCTACACATGCATGAATCTCTACATGTATTTCTATCCTTTCTGTAGTAGAGGGAAAAACAAAAATTAGCAAGAAAAAACAAAACAAATTCTTATAAAACCATGAAACCAAAAAGTCTTATAAAACCATAGTACAAGGTGATCTACAATGATTGCTGTGTTGTTTCTTATTATCTTCAATAGAATGTCCATATCATCAGGCATATTTGAATATAGCATTATAATTGAGTATAGCAGTAAATAACAATATTAGTAAAATAAAACATTGTAGACAGTATAAAACTTCAAAGGCAGGTAATAGTCAAACCATAGTGGATATTCTAGTGGATCTTGTCATCTTCAGTGTAGTTGCCTATACTCTCAGACTTGATACTATCAATCATAACAGCTCTGAATAAAATCTACCAATACAAAACAGTGATCCAACAAGCTAGATTTGATTACAATCAGTCATGGTAAAGTGGTGTAGGTTTTACAGAGCTTTAGATTAAGTTCAGAGGAACTTAAGGATGATTACCATACTATATCCTATTATTTTCAGGATTACTATCTGTGCCCTCAAATCTAGTACAGGTAGAATGACTGGAAGAGAATATAATACATCTAAGCAGAGTAGTGTGTGTTATGTGGGTTTTAAATATTGGTGCACTATTAACAATATAGCATATCAAGGCCATCTATGTTAGAGTTTCTAGTTATCCTTCTCTGCCTCATTTCTGCTATGCTATTTTTCTGCCTTTGTTTAGTTTTCTCCTTCATTCTACTGCCTGCCCCACTCATTGAGGCCTTTCTACCACTGTTCCTAAAATCCTGGGGTTTTTTTCTCTCTTTCTAGAATGTCCTTCAGTATTCTCTGCAGGGTTGCATTGGTGGTCACAAACTCCCCCAGTTCCTTTTTGTCATGGAAGCGTCTTGTTTCTCCATTAATTTCTAGTGACAGTTTTGCAGGATACATCAATCTGGGCTGGAGGTTATTTTCTTTCAGGGCTTGAAATACTTTGCTCCAAGCTCTTCTTGATCTGATGGTCTATGTCGAGAAGTCAGCCATGATCCTGATGGGCTTACCTTTATAGGTAATCTGTTTCTTTTCTCTGACAGCTTTTAATATTCTGTTTTTATATTGAATTTCTGGTATCTTGATTATTATATGTCTGGGTGTAGATCTGTTTTGGTTGTAGGTGGCTAGAGTTCTGTATGCCTCACATAACCGAATGTCATTTTCTTTTCCCATGCTTGGGAAGTTTTCCTTAATTATTTCTGTGAATAGCCTTTGTAATTAGCCTGTATGTATTCCTGTTCACATTTATTATCCTTAAATTGTAGATTCTCTTGTCATCTTCTAGCCTTTGTATTGTTATTTCCTGTTTCCTTGTTATTTTTAAGAAATCTTTCCTTTCATGATCACACATTGCAAACTTGTCTTCAAGTTTTGATAGTCTATCCTTAGTTTCTTTTAAGGCATTTTACCAGCTTTCAATGGAGTTTTTAATTTCCTGGTAGTCTCTTTGACTCTGCTTCATGTATTCTGTATTTTCTTTAGATTCTTTATTGAATGTTTCTCTCCTGTTTTTGTGTTCCTCCCTTCTTCCATCTCTATCTTCCTGAGAGATGCTTCCTGAGAGCATCTCTTTTATTATTCTACTCATATCTTGCTTTACCTGATTTAATATTTCAGATTTGAGCTTGTCTACAAGGTTTTGAAGATATCTCTTAATGTCCACTGAAGCCATGTCTGATGGTGTGTGTTTGCTGCCCTCAGTCTCCCTTGTTTTTCCTTCTCCTGGATCACTGCTCTCAGGGTTCTGGGCTGGGGGCCTCCTCCTGCCTCTCTCTCCTGTCATAGCCCTGGCTTCCTCCACACAGGTTACAGTGCAGGTCCCAGCCGCCTTCCCTGTTGGCCACGTTTACTCCGAAGCATGCTGGTAAGGGAATTCCACCCTCTCCTGCCTGCTCTTGTCACTGAGGTGTAAGCAGCAGCTGCATGTGCCTGCCCCTCCCCACCGTGTCAGCCAAACTTCAGGTGCCTTCATCCGGTTAGTGCATGTTAGGCACAGGGAATCGATTTGGGATGGCTCATTGGGTCCTGGCCAGGGGCACAGCCCAGTCCAAGCAAATCCCACGAATCTGCTCTGGGGAGGAAGCAACCAAATGAAGTCACTGTCTCTCCCACTTCAGGCTCCTCCTGCCTGATTCCAACATGTTGACCATTTGGTCGCACCCTTCCCAGGGGGGCAGGTCTCATTCCCATCACTGACCATGGATTAATGAAGGTCCCTTCACCGGCTCCACTTTCCGTTGGGCTCACCAACCCCTGCCTTCAGTGCTGCTGTGCTTCCTGTGAGTGGCGGCAGGAACAAGTTTGGGTGGCTCTGCCTTGCCGGCGAGGATTCAAGCTGGTGCAAACTTGGTGGGTCACCACGAAAATGCTGTGTCGTGTAATTTTTAGCTGTTTCAGTTTTAGTCCCAAAGTATTTGACGAGCTTTTTTACATTTTAATTTCTTCCTGTGTCAAGAGGACCCATCTCCCTCAGTCTGGGTCTCTCCAGGGTGTTTTATTCTGGCATATGAGTTGCTTCTACCAGGAGGCTTTGTACTTTGTTGCTCACTGATCAGCCATCTTGACTTATTTTTTATTAAAATGCATTTTCTAATTGTTGTTGCTGCAGTGTAGAAATATATTGAATTTTGACATATTGTTAAACTTTTACTAACTCAAATAACTTATCAATTATTACAGATTTTGATGTAAGCATTACATTATTTACTGATAATGGTATTTCTCCCTTCTTTTCCAGTCCTTAAGATTTTATTTTATTCTTCTTGCCTTAGATTACTAATGCCATTTAGAAAATGCTGCATGAATGTTCTGATAGCAAGTGTCTTTGTTTTTATTTTTCAATTTTAAAGAAAATGCTTTAAGAAAATTCTCCACTGAGCATGATATTACTGTGGTCACTTTAAGAGATTCTGAATATTTTCTTAGACTTTAGCCTGCTAAGAGGCTCACAAGAATTCTGAATTATATAAAGTGATTTCCCTTGTTTAGTGAGATAATCATGTAACAAATTAATAAAATGAAGGAACTTTTTCTTGAAACAGATTTAGATCTCTTTATAGAACTTAAATTTTACATGTTGGATGGTTTAAATTGGTGGAATTTTGTCTGGAGCTAAGTGACCTGTGATTTATTTTTTCTCACGCTATCTTTCTTTCATTTGGGCATCACATGTTGTAGTTTCATTTAATTCCTTCACCAGATCTTGCTGAGTGAGTTTGATACATTAACTACTATTCTGGGGCTTTGGGGAAACCATAAACAAAGCAGTCAAGATCCCTGTCCTTGTAGAATTTATCTTTTAACATGGTAAATAACAAATGTAATGAATTGTTAAACTATATAGAAGGAAATATGTTATGAGGGATAAAAACCAGAGCATGGAAAACAAAAGAACTAGGGATTCAAGTGAGGGTCAAGTTGTATTTTCACAGAAAGAGGTTAGGTTAGGTTAGTTGTAATTGAGAAGATTACTTCTGAAGGAAGCCTTTTGTGGGACAAGAGCATTCCACAGAAAAAGAAAAGTTTCTGCAACTGTGCTAAGGCAGGAATGTCTGCAATGAGCTCCCAAACCATTAAAGACAGCAAGTTGGCTACAGGGATAAAGTGAGGAGGAGTCATGAGATATGAGTTCAGAGAGGTATAGAGTTGAATTCCAGGATTTTATGGGCCACTTCCTCAGAGTTTGACTTTTCACTGATGGAAACTGAAGATGTGAGTAGAAAAACATGCATGTCTTTTATTTTGATAGGCTCATTCTATCTACTTACTGTGCTGAGAATGAACTCCAAGGAGGCAAAGGTAGAAGCTGAGACCTATTCCAAGATTATTGCAATAATCCAAGCAAGAGAACAGGTGCAGTAACAGAAAGGTTCATAAAATAGTTATTTTGAAAAATACAGAACCAAACCCATTTCCTGCCACCCTGGAAGTGGAATGTGAGAGGAAGAAAAGATTGAAGGATGATTATAAGGTTTTGGTCTGGGTCAGTGAGATGAAGAAAACCAGGTGGAGCTGGTTTGAAGGAAAGTGTGTGGGGAATCAGGAATTCAGTCATGGATCTTCAGTTTGAAGTTCCTCTCAGTCAAAATGGAGAAGGCTAGGAGCAGCTGGGTATGCATGTCTGGAACTCAGGCCCAAGGGAGAGGTAGGTACATGAATGAATATGCATCAGGGTGAGAGTACTGTGAGCTGTTGTGTGCTCAGGATACAAATATTTTTTTTCCTTGAGTTTTTTTGAAGCATACATGGTTTATGAATTTAGGCCCTAACCCCTCTGAATACAAGATAATGGTCAGGAATTTTACAGAAATTATTCATGTTCTCCTTCTTTACCCAGATCCCTGTCCTAATAGGACATGGGCCAAATCTTCAATCCTATCTCCCACCACCTAGAGACTTCTCGCTTGATTTTTCTGCATGGCTTTCCTAATCCCTTAAAAAGCAAGGTATAGGCACTGGTCACAGACATGTAGCCAAGGCAAACTTAATGATATGTAGTGTGTATTCTTTTCATTACTGTCTTAAAAATAACCACTTCACTTTACAACAACATAACAGTGCAATAAAATCACATTTTAAATTCAGGCACAGAAAGATGAATACCATATGTGGAGGCTAAAAGCACTGATTTTGATACCTATGTCACTCATGTGTGGAGGCTAAAAGCATTGATTGCATACAATTTGAGAATGAAATGGTTGTTACCAGGTACTAGAAGATGGAGGGATGAGGAAAGTTTGATCAGTGGATATTAAATTATGATCAGGAACAGGAAATTATGCTGTGCTATTGTGTGTAGAGTGAACATAGATAGCTATAATGTACTATGCATCTTGAAAGACTAGAGGAAAGAATTTTGAAAGTTTTCAACATAAGGATATGATAGGTATTTGAGGAAGACAGTAGGTTTAACCTGATTTAAATATTCTACCATATATGCATGTATCAAAATACATTATCCCACTAATTTTTACAATTTTTAATGTGTCAACTGAAAATAAATTTAATTTAATCAGGAAATAAATTATATTTTAGTTATAATTTATATTTAATAACTCTAGATAGATTTTTATAAATTTTCAAATGTATATATTACACTGGTAAGATTTTCTGTTAGATTGGTTGCAGGATATGAGAAATTCAAGTTTTGGGGATAACTCTGAGCTTATGGGCTGACAAATTAGTAGAGAAACCATTTACAATCATGGTGAATATTAATGAATAAATAATTCTACTTGTAGGACTTGAGTAAAAATCAAGAGTCCAAGCAGTATATTTCAGAGAAGATTTCAAAACTTACTAATGCAAATAATAGTTAAAAATGAGTTGTCTATTTCAAAGTAATCATCCTGAAAAATTTGTCATTTATTTAAAAAAGGCTGGCATTTAAAAATATTTGGGGACTCTTTTTTTACAGAATGCTATCAAAGTCTGTAGAATATTTTTTTACTATCCTATACAGCAGTAAATCTCTAGTCTGTGAGGATGAATTTGATTTTTTTGAAACATTCAAAAATTATGTAGTAGTGTGCATAAAATAGTGATTGATCAAAATAGAGAATTATTGTTTTGGACCAAATATGAGCAAGGTCATAATTTAATAGCCAGCTTTCTTTAGAGATGTCTACCCTGACTTGTGCATGGTTGAACACATGTGATCAATGTGTCTTTATTGATCAAGACCCTCCTTACAGCATGATCAGTGACCCCGGCCAGAGGGAGACAAAAATCACACCATCAATCTGAATGAGTAATAGTAAGGAGGGAAAAGGATTCCTCCCATTTTCTAATACATCTTGCCCCTTTGTTTATCCACAAGAGCTCAGTCTAGCTCTACTGAGGATAGTGCCTGTCAGTGGTGCTGACTTTGAATGACAAACTCTTCACATAACCTTCAGGCACAGCCTCAGTCCAAGACTATTACGGGCATCCCAGGGATCCCCCGGCAGCAATGAATGTCTCATCTTCATACTTCACAGGATAGCAGTGTGGCTCTCAGACCTAAGAAAACAACACACAGCTACATTACATTTTAAATGCTACTTATTCCTTTCCTGATTGGCTTCTCCTTAAGAAACAACAAATCAGGTGTTCTTTTTGTCACCTATTTTTTTCATGCATTTATGTCTCTTATGTTTTCTTTTCAGTTCTAACTTCTAAGTAACTGCACTGTAAATAATGTTACATTATTCTCGAAACCATTCTAACAATTTCCATGAATTTATGCATCTGTAATAGATACATTAGTCTTTTAATTTTTTATTTTAAAGAGAATTAAAACACATTTAAAATGATACAGAATTTCAAAACAAGAGGATGTGAAATTAGCAATGGTTACTATATTGCTTAATGTTGTCTTCAAGATAGTTCTTCATTTTAACACATAGTCATGCAACATTGATCACACATTATAACTGCTAATTGTTCCTTTCAATAAATTAATATATTTAGTAGTACAATTATCTTAGCTATCTTGTGTGTGTATACACATATTTTCCTTTCTTTTCTCTTTTTCCTCATTCCAATTGTTCTTATCTTTTGAGCATTTTCTTTCCCTTTCACAATATCTATTGTACATTTTTTGTCTTATTTGCTCTTTCAATTTTTTACACCAAGGAGACAATATGATGTTTGTACATGGGAGTCTTGTTTCATTTATGAGTATGATCTCAGTGAAATATGAAAGCCTCTAGTCCATCCTTCTTTACAGCTCAGCAGTACTCCATTGTATAAAAATACCACATCTTTTTTATCCATTCCTCAGTTGATTAGCATTTGGGTTGTTTCCAAGGTTTAGCTATTACAAATTGTGCTGCTATAAACAGACATGCACATGTATCACTGCAGTATAATGTATTCAGTTCTTCCAGAAAAATACCCAGAAGGGGAAGAACTGGGTCAAATGAGACCTCTAATCCTAGTTTTTTGAGAAATTTCCACAATGATTTCCACAGTGGTTGCTCCAGTCTACACTCACAAACAATGGAGAATGGTTCCTTTTTCCCCAGAGCCCTATGAGCATTTGTTATTGGATGATTTTTTGATGATAGCCATTCTTTCTGGGGTGAGATGGAATCTCAAGTGCTATTTTAATCAGTCTCAAAATACTAACAATGTTGAACATTTTTTCATATATTTATTTGCCATTTGTATTTATATATCTCAGAAGTGTATAGTCATCTCAAATGCCCATTTATGGATTGGGTCTTTCAATTTAGGGAGCCTGATCTTTTTCAATTCTTTATCTGTTTCAGACAAAAGTCTTTGTCTGAGGGATGGTTGCTAAAGTTTTCCCCGGTTTGTGGGTTTACTTCTCACTCTGTTGTTGATTTGTCTTGATATGCAAAAACTTTTTAATAAAATGAAATCCCAGTCGTTGATTCATTTAAGTATTTCCCATGTAGTTTGGTTTGTGATTATGAACTCTCTGACTACCCCACATCTTCAAGATTTCTGCCTACTTTGTCTTCTTAGTAGATTTAGTGTTTTTGTTTTATTTTTTACATGTTTTTAGTGTTTTTGTTTTAACATTTAGATCTTTGATCCATTTTGACTTAGTTTAATGCATGGCAATAGACATGGGTCTAATTTTAGTCTTTAGCATGTGGAAAGCCAGTTTTTCAGGCACCATTTATGGAAGAGGGTATCTTTTTGCCTGTGACCATGTTTCACTCCTTTGTCAAAGATAAGGTGGCTGAGTGTGTCTGCACTTGTGTTTGCTTCTTCTATTCTGTTCCACTGATTCTCAGGTCTTTTTTTGCTATTATCATGCTGATTTTACAATAGTAGCTTTGTAGTAAGATTTTAAGTCAGGGATTTTGATGCCCACAGCCTTGCCTTTGTTGCTAAAGATTACCCTTGCTATTCAAAGTCTCTTCTGGTTCCAGATGAATTTTAGGAAATTTTTCTCTAGATATGTGAGGTATGCTTATGATATTTTGATCAGGATTGCATTAAATCTGTATAACAATTTTGGAGGTATGACCATATTCATAATGTTGACTTTTCCTATCCATGAGCAAGGAATATCTTTCCATTTTCTGAAACCCTCTTTAATTTCTTTTTTCAGAGTATTGTAATTTTCACTGTATAAATATTTTACTTTCTATGCTAAATTGTTTCCCAAGTATTTCATTTTTTTGGATGCTGTTGTGAAGAGTGTTGTTTCCCTAAATTCTCTCTCAGTGAGTTTGTTTGTGTGCAGGAATGCTATTGATTGTTTGTGTGTAGGAATGCTATTGATTGATTGTGTGCAGGAATGCTATTGATTGTGTGCAGGAATGCTATTGATTGTTTGTGTGCAGGAATGCTATTGATTGATTGTGTGCAGGAATGCTATTGATTGTTTGTGTGCAGGAATGCTATTGATTGATTGTGTGCAGGAATGCTATTGATTGATTGTGTGCAGGAATGCTATTGATTGTTTGTGTGCAGGAATGCTATTGATTGATTGTGTGCAGGAATGCTATTGGTTGATTGTGTGCAGGAATGCTATTGATTGATTGTGTGCAGGAATGCTATTGGTTGATTGTGTGCAGGAATGCTATTGGTTGATTGTGTGCAGGAATGCTATTGACTGTTCAGTGTTAACTCTGTATTCAGCTCCTCTAATGACTTTGGTTCTTAGCTCTGGGAGTTGTTTGTTGAAGTGCTTGGGGTCTTCTATGGAGAGTATCATGTCACCCGAGAATAATGATAATTCCTCTTCTTCCTTTTCTATGCTTATTCATTGTATTTCTCTCTTATGTCTAATTGCTTTGTCTAATGTTTCCAGTACTATAGTCAATAGAAGTGGTGACAGTGGATGTCCTTTTCTTATACATGATTTTAAACTGAAAGCTTTCAGTTTTTGTCCTTTTACTATGATGTTGGCTGTTGGTTTGTCACAGATAGATTTTTTCAGATTGAGGTAAAGATCATCTATCACAGTTTTCTGTAGGATTTTTATTATGAATGAGAGTTGGACTTCTGCATCTACTGAGATGATGATGTGATTTTTATCTTTGGCTTTGTTGATATGGTGTATTACATTGATTGATTTGTCTATGTTGAACCATCCCTCCATTCCTGGGATAAATCCCACTTTGCCACATCATCTTTTTGATGATTTGTTGCATTCTGTTTGCTAGTATTTTATTGAAGATATTTGCATCTATGTTCATTAGGGAGACTGGTGTGTAGCTCTCTTTTTTGGTTAGTATAGTTTTCTGGTTTTGGTATTACTCTGATACCAACTATCACAATGAGTTATGGACCTGGGCTTTTCTTCACTGGTAAGATTTAATTACATTTTCACTTTTCATTAATTGATATTGGGTTACTTGGAATTTTTGTATCTCCTTGATCCAGCTTTGATAATTCATATGTTCCTAGGAATCTTTCCGTTTCTTCTGTGTTTTCTATCCTATGAAAGATTTTCAAAGTTGGTACTGATGATCTTCTGAATTTGCACATGATCTCTTGTGATTTCACATTTTTCATTCATTGCATGAATCTGAGTTTTTCCTTTCCTTGTTTTTGATAAGGTTGGTTAAAAGTCATGAATTTCATGTATTCTTTCAAAGAACAGACTCTTCAATTCATTAATTCTTTGTACTGTTTTCTTAATCTTAACTGTGTTAATTTTTGCTCTGATCTTTATAATTCCCTCTTCTACCAGCTTTGGCCTTGACTTGCTCTTCTTTTTCTAAAAACTTGAGGTGCAGCATTTTTGCTCATTCTATGTTCCTGATGTGAGAATTCACTGATAGAAATTTCTGCTGATGACTGCTTTTACTGTGTTCCAGTTTCAGTAAGTTGTATTTGCATTTTCATTGATTGTAGACATTGTTTAATTTCTTCTTTAATTTCATCTATGACCCCTTGGTTGTTCAGGAGGGTGTTATTTAATTTCCGTGTGTTTGTAGAGTTTTTGTGGTCTCTTTTGCCATTAATTTCTAATTTTATTACTCTATGTTCAGATAATGTGAATAGGATAATTACACTTCTTTTGCACTTACTTAAATATGCTCTATGGTCCATTTTAGAGAATGTCCCATGTGAAGCTGAGAACAGTGTGTATTTGGGTATTGTTTGGTGAAACACTGTAAACGTCTACAAAGTCCATTTGTTGACAAGGTTAGTTCAATTTTGTTATTTCTTTGCTGTTTTTTTGTCTATTTGATCTATCTCTTTGTGACAATTGAGTGTTAAGGTCCCCTTTTGTAATAGTATGTCTGTTATTTTTTTTATTTTAAAGATAGTAAAATACAACAAAACAATACAGAGCAAAGCCAATCAAGACAATGTAGTGAAATTGGTACAGACCTTCAGAGCAGGATACCAGGATAACAATAATAGCTACCATAGCATATCTTATTATCTTCACAATAGTTGTCCATTCAATCATGTATATCAAAATCAAACCAAAAATTAGAACAGTATAAAACCAATCAAAACAGAATGTTGAATACAGCAAAACAATTAATCAGAACAAAGCAAAACAGTGAGAACGTTATTGGCCTTCAAAGACAAGATAGAAGGAAATCCCCATGTTTGCTGTATTGCCTACTGTCATGCTCAGACCTCAGGCTCCAGATCAGCATAATTAGCCAAGCAATACAAGCATTTAGTTATTTTATTTAAGTTAGTTGCTATCAACTCCAGCTGACCTCGAAACTATTCAGTTGCTGATGGGGGTGGGCATGAGATATTTGAGTGTCAACCCACGCCAGTAGGCTCACTGGAGACACTGACTTATATTCTCCCTGGTGTGCCCACAGCTCATGCCACTTATCAGGAAGGCTGGTTCGTTGCTTTCTTGATCAGTACCCTAAATTCCAGCATGGTTGATTCTAAGGAGATGCTGACTTGTGTGTCTATTAATTGTGTGTCTATTAATATGTATCTTATATACTTGGGTGCTCCCATATTTGTGCATATATATTTATGATTGTTATCTCTTCCTCTTGAATTTTTCCCCTAAAAACATCATATGGTGACATTCTTTATCTCTTTAATGACTCTTGGTTTGAAGTTCACATTGTATGCAAACAGAATAGTTGCCCTTGTTTTTTTCTGGGTTCCTGTTGTGTGTAATATTGTTTTCCATCCTTTGACTTTCAGTTTATGAATTTCCTTTTGAGTTAAATCTTACTTTTATGCAGAATATTGTTGAATTTTGTTTCTTGATCCACTCTACCGGTATGTTTATTTTGATTTTTGAATCGAGGCAATTTACATTAATGATAATAACTTGATATTTATTAGCTTATCTTTGTCATGTTATTTGTTCCCTACTTTTCCTCTGTTTAATTAATTACCATGCTTGGTGGTTTTTTTTTTCCTGTTCTTGGAATTGTGCTCACTTTTATCTCTTTCTAAAATATTTTTCAGTACTCTTTGTACAGTTGGTTTGGTGGTCATGAAATTCTTCAGTTGTTCTTTGTCATGAATGTATCTTATTTGTCCATTAATTGTGAAAGATAATTTTGCAGGGCATATCAATCTGTGTTAGAAGTTGTTCTCTTTCAAGACTTGAGATACTTCACTACAAACTCTTCTTGATTTGATGGTTTATGTTAAGAAGTTTGCTGTAATTTCAATGGGTTTTCCTTTATAGATGATGTATTCCTTTTCTCTAGCAGCTGTTAATATTCTATTCTTGTGCTAAATTTCTGGGATCTTGATTATTATGTGTCTGAGTATAGATTTATTTTGGTTATGGATAATTTTAGTTCTATATACTCCATTTATCTGTATGTCAGATTCTTTTCCCATGCTTGGGAAATTTTCCACTATTTCTTATAAAACTAATTTTTTATGTCATTTGTATTGACTACTACTTTTTTTAACATGTATCCTTCTTATATTGTTTTTCTTTGCATTATCTTTCAGCTGTTGAATTGTTATTTCCTTTCATTATGTTATTTTTAAGAGACCTTTCCTTTCATGATCACTAGCTGTGATCCTGTCTTCAAAGTCTGAAAGTTTATCTTCAGTTTTTTTTTTTCAAGCATTTCTGCCAGGTTTCAATGAAATTTTTAGTTTCTTGGATAGTTCTTTGAATCTGTTCATGCATTGTAATTCTTTCCAATATTGTTCATTCAAAGTTTCCATCATTTTCCCATATTCTTCTATTTATTGTGTATGTCTTCTTTTGATATGCTCAGCAATTTTTTCATTATGGTTGTTATTTCTTTTTTTACCTGAGAGATTATTTTTGATCTGATTTTCTTTACAGCCTAATGGAGTTGTTTCTTTACTTAAATTGCTATCATTTCAGAACTGTCAGGTATATGACTTCCAAGTTTTTCTATGTCCATGTCTCTCAGACTTATTCTGTGTTGGCTGGAGTTCTGATATTGCATTTTGCTTCTTTATCTTGACATATTTTATTTCAAAATTTTTAAATTTTATTTTCTGTGATAATTCTCGTGAGTTTTGGTGGTAGTAGAAATATCACTATTATCAAGACCTCTCTAAGAAAAGTCTGTTCTTCAGGGATATCATCTGTGTGTGGGAGATTCTTGGTTTGTGTCTATCCCAAGATCCCACCTTCCCAATTAATTGAGAATGGACTGAAACCTCAAAGAACTGTATGAAATAAGTCTACCAAGAAATGGTAGGCTTATTAGTCTTTCTAACTAATAGTTAATTGAATGTCACCAGGTCACCCCAAGACCTATTACCACTCTGGAGTAATAGTGATTGGTTATGTTATTCATTCATTTCTCTTTTCATTAAACTAACATTTGTTGAAAATGTCTGGTTCTGCACCAAGCACTAAAGACATGTATGATTAAGACATAGCTTGTATCTTTAAGAAGTTCAGTTTAGTGGAAAAAACACAGTACAATTTAATATCAGGTTATTATGACTGTATCTGGATATCTTATCAAAGCTCTACCAGAATGATTTTAGGGTAGATTTTTTGCCATTTCTCTTGTCATCTCACACCTGAAATCCTTCTGTCATGATTTTTGGTAGCAAGGAGAGAGAGCCCATATGTGTGTGTGGAATAAGAATCAATAAGGGCCTCTTGAATAAGGAGGCATTTGGAAAATAGGTCTTCTTTCACATCTGGTAAAATGTGCTTCTTGCTATCCTTTTTTAAACCACCCACCTAATTTTGTTGGCTCTTTGAGAAAAATTAATGATTGATCCAAAGAAGTGATTCATTACACGTTCTAACCAAGAATTCTGATTAGAAAGTTACTAACTGGTTCCCTTCTCCTCCAAAGAAAAGATAGGACACACAAATTGAACTTTTGGTGGCAAGAAAAGAAAGAAAGAAAAGGAAAAATTCATTATTCTTTGTGTTCATCTCAGAAAATTTTCTACATGCTATGATTAGATGTTTTCAAATATTTCATCACTGAAGATCAGACAGACTAAAAATAAGTATTCAACAGAGGCTAAAGGGTCATTCTAAGAGCCCTTGAATAGGGGATCTATTTGTTACTCAGAGATTCTGTAGAGAAGATACAATACATAATTCATTAAACACAGTAATTTACAATCATATTAGCTTAAACCTGCAGAATTTTAGGAATATGTGTAGAAGTATTTCCAACCCAGTAAAGTGTTAGTTTACTTTCATTTTAGCAGTAGTTGACATACACATGAAAATGCATACTGTTTAGAGAATACAACTACTTATGCAATTCATGCAGCTTAAACAGTGAAAGTGCTGCACCACATAAATATAATTTTGGAAAAGTATTTGTTAGTTTTTAATTTTAAAATATTTTTACTGTATTGTCCACTGACTCCTCGTTGCTCTTTTAAGCTGAGAAGCAAAATAAACCAAAATTCTCAAAAGTAAAGCAAAAACAATTTTAAAAAACAATTTTTAATTTTATCCTGTTCCTGAATATTTCTGTAGGGCAGACAATTGTTATTTACCCAAATGGGAATTTGCATGACTTCATCATTTTCTTCATCACCAATAGAAAAAAAGAAGCTTGGAGACAATATGGTCCCCGGGATTTATCACCTGCTGAAGAGTCTACTTCCAATTTTGTTCAAATAGAAAAGTTTAAGGAAGCAGTAATAAAATTATGACTCAGGCACTCACATAAGGATTCTCCTAATGGTAGAAAGAGAGGGAAAAAAGTATGGATTGAGGGTGAAACAGGTAGCTGGTTATTTATCACTGTTGAGTTAGAAGAAATGTAAACCAAGCGAAGGTGTGACTGAAGGCTGTGTCTGTAGCGTATTTCACCTTTCCTCATCTACTTTCCTTTTCTCTGTAACAGAATTCTACATTTAGATTTTTCAATCAGTATCAAAAGACATAAGAAGAGAAGTGAAGGCTGCAAGGAGATTGAATTCTTCTAAGGAATGTTACTGAAAAAAGAAACTGATAAATAGGCATTTTAAATAGGCATATGGAACCATAGAATGGGTCTATTTTTTAAAAAGAAGAAAGATATTTTCACTATGATGTCTTTGACTAGGCAACAGAAAGATATGACCCAGAATACAAGTAGACATGTTGGCTTTAGATAAGAGCACAGACAGTTCATCCATGGAAACAGGAGGTGAGGCAGGGCGGAAGCTTAGAGAATCTCTTGGGATTGTTTCCAGTTAGTGAAATGGGAAGTAAGAACCTCAGAAAAAGTGAGAATTGCTAACAGGATGTCAAAAGTTTAAGAAGAAATCAAATCATCAGCAGAGAGAGAAGGGAGAGGAATAAAAGAGAGGGTCATGATCAGGGATACTCAGCATTTGCACACAAGCTTTTGAGGTCAGTGGTCCAGTTAGCATGGTTGAATATTTTTATCCACCCTGCTTCAGCTACAGAGATACAGGCCTGGAACACACCCAGTTTAGGGGTTTTACTAGCAGTGGCAATAGCATTGAGAAAGGTTCTCAAAATCTGTCACTGTCTACTGTGTAGTTCGTAGAAATTCCTACCAGTCCCTAGAAAATGGTAGATATTAACCTTATCTCCATATTCTGTTGCCATTCTTTCACCATTTTATATGCCTGCTCAAATAATACAAATTTGGAAAATGTTCTTTTATGCACAACGGTTACATTCTCTGTAGTTCCTGAGAACACTGTTTCAGCCATTTTCCTAGGAGAAATAGTGATTAGATTCTTGTGAACCTCTAGTCAAGACATTTTTATCAGCCAATCAAGACATAACCTTGGATAACATGTATTTCTGTTTAAAGACACCTTACTTAGTTTATATTTTGATTCGTTGTCAACTCACAGCCAACCGGGATATAATTGTTTGACATGTACTTTTTCTTTAGAGTACATTAAAGCTTTCTTACAATTAAGAATATTCGACAGCATTTTAGTACTATTCTTGTGTGCAACCTTAAATACTAAGCTTACAAAAAGCAGAGGAATGGGAAACGCATGATGCTAAGATCATGAAACATTCACTTGTTTGCAGACAATGAGCAATGAGAGGGCAGAGCACTGCCTGCCCAATGTCCATTGGCGATGCTGCCCAGTGGATGACTCGGATCTTGATACTATGCAGGATTGATGAATGACTGCAGAACCCATCTATAGACATTCACAAACTCACTAAAACTTATTTGTAATCCTAAAATCGATAGTTTTCATTGTTGATTTAGGGCCTAGAAATAAAGTATACAACTGTAAGAAATCAGTAACTTCACAAACAAGGAGCCAACAAATAATGGTGATGGACAGTGTACTGGAGAAGCCTCTAGTAATGGTTTGGTCCCCTTCAAGGTGATTTTTATGAGAAAACTAGACTTACAAAGTACCTTACATTACTGCCCTACAGGGCCACCTATGGGTATGAGTGATGTGAACATTGCTAGTATCACCCTGCATAAAATAATAGAGGAGGAATCCTAGTTATTGGTATAGTGGGCAAAAAGAAAGATAAACATAAAAGCACTGATTGACTGTATTTTCTAATCTGAATGTTGCTGCATCTTCTCCTTTGGGAGGAGCATGCTTGAAGATATGCTGTTTGCAAGCATAATGACTTGCCTACTGTTGGGCCCAGTTTATTTACTGTTATTGTTCACTTGTTAGGTTCTGCCTGCATAGCTGCGTGTCTCTTACAGAATCTCACCCACACATTTGTACCAACTCATGTGTACCAGAAGTAGGCAGTGGGGACATTTTTGTTATCTGTTCCTCATTATGGTAGTACGTATAACAGTTGATGTCTAATGAGGGATTATTGTTTGTCAAGTACTGTTAAGCACTGCTATCGATAATCATTATAATAGGCCATGAAATATTATCTTCATGCTTAAGATTGCATTGAGACAGTTTGTTCAGGGCCACAGAGTTACTTGCTGATCTTGCCAGGATAAGAACTCAGATGGATATATTCTAGCAGACATACTTTACAAGAGAGTATCAGAAAGGATAGGCTGTGTTATGCAGCAGTAACGTGCAACCCCCAAATCTCAGTGACTCAACAGCACAGATTTACTTCTCATACATGCTACCTGTCATTCTGGATCAGTTGTGGGCCTGTGTTATCCTGCCTTCATTCCAGAGGCCAGGTTTATAGAACTACCTTCTGGAATATTATCAGTCACCAGAAGATAGTAGTGCGATCATAAGCCTTTCCCTGGATACCAGGCCTGCATCACAAGCCTTTCACCTGAAACTGACATTACCACTTCTGTTCACATATCATTGGCTAAAGGAAGTCATACAACCCATCCTAAATCCGTAGAACAAGAGAAGCGTGGTTCTTCCAAGTATACAGAAGTATGTGATGTGTAACATTCAAAATACCAAACAGGAGCCCACTTTCCACTGGTTTACTTAGCCTGCAGAGTGCAAGGATTCTCGGAAAAGCAAGGATTCACATTTCTGGTTCAAATTTGTTCTTAGCAGTTATATTCTGTTTAATTAGGAACTAAAACACTTTATGTGAAAATACTGCTGACCATAATATGATTTTACAATAGTGATATTGTTCCCTATTGAAAAGATTGCATAATATTCCACCGTACTGTTATGCCATTGTTCCTCAAACAACCTGCTGTCCTTAGACCATGTGAATGTTGGTGCTGGCTTTTTATGGTATTAATGCAAAGCTGTCACACATATTTTCCATTTTGGTCAACTCATTTTTCCTTTTGGTTGAATATTTGGACATCTCATTTCTAAGAGATTTTTTTTTCTCATATAAATGTTGCAAAACATTTTTGTGGCCTCTTTCTCTTGTAAGTATAATTATGGTTTTGAGAACTTTTTTTTCTGTGTATGAATACCCCATTTTCATTCTTGTGTATCATCTCAATACAACAAATGAGATCTGATTATGAACTTCAAGGTGTTAATACCCCACAGCTGTCCTTATTTTCTAGTAGTTTGCTAAATTGACTCCTTGCAAGTTCTGATATGTATCTTCATAAACAGTGAAGAATAATGAGTGAAATATATGAAAACAAAAATAAGATTTAGTATTATTAAAGTGATAAGAACACTAGATTAGAAAGACAGATAGAGAAAACAGATATCGCTAACCATGCTGATAGACATAGATACAGATCATATTACATTCCTATGGGTCATTTCTCTGGCTCTTTTCCCCCTCATTCTATAGTTCCTAGCATTCAAATACACTTTTTAGCACCAACAAACAACTTCAAATGTTCATATTAGCTCATGTTGAATGACCTCCAACTATAAATCTAACATTTCATACTCCGGTGAAAACTCAAGTTTATTTTCCTCTGATAATGCAAAAATTTTAAGCTAAAATTTCCTTACTGCCAATAATAAATGCACAGAGCATTAAGATACTGTAAGGTTTAAAAGAGATTTGATGCTTTAAGCTTTTTTCTTGAGGCACATGAATTTTTTACATGAGCAATTATTTTTATAAGAAAAATAGTGTCTGACTAATATATATAAATTAACTTAGAAAATATTGCAGAAAATTGAAACTTTAATATTCTTTACTATGATATAGATGCTAAGGAATTTCTAAAGGTAAATACAAATCACTTTAAAGTGTGATGCTGTTTTGGAACACTGTCAGAACATTATTTTCTATGTTATTCTAACTGATATTATTAAAGCATGTCAAAGTTAAAATCTTGAATTTTCAAAAAATTCATATGATTTGTTTGAAATGCACTATTTAGCATTCCTTTATTCTCTATTTTTTGGTCTAGAAAACTAAACATTGAATTAATTCAGAAGTTATACTAAAAAAATTACATTGTGGAATATTGTTTAAAAGTAAATTTGATGTAAAACAGAAAGGAAAAATTTTCAAATAACGTTAAGGAATGGAACAAAATTATTTACAAATCATGAATGTCAACATGTACTATATAATATTATCACTAAAGGAAATTATTAGAATTTATCTCTTGGTAGAAAAAATGTCTCTGATAAGAAAAGTGAAAACTAATTACATTTCCATTGCAAGATGCTGAAGAAAAATATTTTTTAGCAATCTTAAATGTTATTAAAAAGAAAACTTTTTTGAACCATCCCACAAAAATGAAAGATGCATTTTTTAAAAAGTAACAAGTGTGTTTCCTTTAAAATAAGTCATTTCCTGACTGTTTCATTACTTGATTCAACTTCTCCTGACCTTATGCTGATTATACGGTAAAGTTTTATGAGACAGTATAAAAGTGTAGGTGCTATCTTGGTGGGCTAAAAAAATCAATAGCAAGTTGACCATTTAAAATGCTCTATTTAAAATAGTAGCAAAAAATTATGGCCAAAGATATCAAAGGATAAACATCATAAATATTTTTAGATCCCTGATTAATGTACATTTTGCAATATTTTGAGATATTTTAAAATGGGTGGTATATTTTTCTCCAGGTGAAAGTCATAACTTGATTTGAAATGACTGCAAGTCTCAGTTTAGAAGTCGGTTACAGTTGTGTTAGGCTAAAGCATCTTGAGGATCCATTTCTGCATGGCATGCCACCTGTATTAGTCAGCTTTCTAGTCTAGTCTGGGAAACAATATCTGACCCCCACAATTTAAAAGAGAAAAGGGTTTGATTTGGCTCAGACTTCAGGTGATTCAGTCCACGGTCTTCTGGCTCCAAGGTAAAAATCTCATAGCGGAAGGTCATGGCAGGGGAAAGCTGCTCACATCAGGGCAGCCAGCACATTGGGAGTAGAAACACACCCTTTCCAGTCACCCCCACAGTGACCACTCTTACCAGGCCCCACCTCCTGGCAGCACATTAAGCTATGCACCCATCAAGGGATTCATCCATGGATGAGTAAAGCACCAGCAATGGTCCATCACCTTTCAAAAGCCCAACCTTTGAACACGTGAGATTTTTTGGAGAATACTTTAGATCTAAACCATAACACTTCTTATGAAGAAAATGTGTGTGTGTGTGTGTGTGCATGTGTATGTACATGTACGCGTTGTACATGTACATGTGTGTGCTTCCTTTCTTTTAATAGATGTCCATTTACTACCTGGCTTAGCTTGGCAGGAGATCTATAGGGTCAGAACTGACCATATGTGATAGAAATATAATAAAATCTTACACGCAAAGAAGCTCTAGGAAATTCAATCTCTGGAATACACCAACTATTAGATTAGAGCAAGTAGAAAGCAAGAAACATATCTGAATACATCAAAAAGATAACCTGAAAACCAAACTTTAGAAGCCCTATGTTCACTGAAAACACCCTCAGACCTTTATTCTTATCATTGTACTTCAGATACATCTTCACTCTTTAAGTCATTTGCTTTCCCAGTCTACTGTAAAGTAGATACAATAAGTTAGAAATCGAAGATGCTGAAAGCAACAAACTGACAACAACTACAACAAAAACTAATACCATCTAGCCTGAGCATAAGAAAAGAGACCCCCAAATTAGAACATAGATTAAAAAACTCAGTAAGTTCTTGGAGCTTGTAAGTATGGTTCAATATCCTTCATAGTTCAAAAGAATTTCAGAGGATCACTCCATCATTCACAGTTGTAAAATTGTTGCACATGGTGATAGCAGTTAAGTTGAAAGTGATGATGTAAAGGCACCCAATTCTTTACCGTGAACAGTACTAAGAAAATTATTGTTTTTAAATTTTACAGACTTATCACTGATAGGGAAGAGTGCTACACATGGCCAAGAATCTTTGAGAACTTCTAGTAGCTATAGGGGACCTAATACTGAATTGAAGAAGGCAAGAGAGGGCCACTGGGACATGTCTAGCCTTTAGAAGAGCATTTATTTTCAGCCTGATATGCACAGAAATCCTAGCCTAACTTCATTAAACCACAAAGTGGAAGAGAAAATAATAACCTGGCGTTTAGAGAATTTTTTATCTGAATAAAATACTTTACAAGTAAAAATAGGCATTGATTCAACTCCATAGAAATGGACAGAGACCAACTAAGAAACTACTACTATTTAGTAAGCACTAATGGGTATCAAATATTATTTTAAACATTTTGCACATATCATCTCATTTAATCTTCACATCAACCACATGAAGTAAAGAGAGGAATAGGACTTTTGGAAAACTTTACTAAATTTCAAATAGCTGGTAGGAGACCGAGTGCACAAAACCAAGGAGAAACATCACCAATAAATTTTAAATACAAACCACAAGTAGGGGAAATAAATTTCATAAATATCTTTGATAAGTGTGGTCAGTATATGTATAATAATAATTCATACAATTGATAAGAATAGCACTGCCATGCCACAGAGAAAACAGAAGAAAGACAAATTACTAAGACATGTCAAAATGTTAACTCCCCCCAAATTAAAAAAAACTTACAACATTTGTGATGAGAAGCAGGCACTGAGACCGACACACTTACATTTTTGCTGATGGAAATAAGAATTGTCCATCTTTTTTGGAAAGCAATTTGTTGAAATATCTGCCATAGTCATTTTGCTTTATGCTTCACTCTAAGGAAATAGCCTGCAATGTGAATTTGTAAAAGTATGCTTTGTTTTAGAATTATGTCCAAATATTAGCATAATTTATGCCCCAAAATGAATATAGTTATATCCTTACAATTGACAAAGTGACCGGAAATAACGGAAAGGAGTTATGAAAGGGAACTATTTTACTATAGTATTTTAAACCTATTCAATTTAATCATATGACATAATTTATACAGTAATAAGTAATGTTGATGGCTTTCATTGGAAAATGCTTTCCTATAGCTCAAAACTGGAAACAGCCCACCATCTATCAATAATTAAAGGCCACAAATTGTGGCATAACCATACAATACAATGTTATTTGACAACAAAAAAGTTAGCTATTGAGACCCACAAAAAAATGCATGAATCTTAAAACAGTTACACCAAGTGAGGAGAGCTGGACAGAAAATTTGCACACCATATGATTTCATTTATGTAAAATTCTAGAAAATTCAATCTAATCTATAAAGATAGAAAGAACTCAGTGATTTCCTATTAAGTGAAGTAGGAAAAGATGGTGGTGGGAAGGCAGAGTGCTTCAGGAACCTTGGGAGAGGATGGAAGTATTCACTCAGAACTGTGGTATTAGTTTTATTGTGTGTAATATATAAAAAAGGCGCATCCATGTTTATAGCAGCACAATTCATAATAGCTCGATTGGAAGAGGACTATACACCCATCAACAGGTGAGTGGACAAAGAAAATGTATTTATGCACATTGGAATACTACTCTTCCATAAAGATGAATTTCAGTAATTTTTGAAAAATGGATGCACCTTGAGATCATAATAAGTGAAATAAATTAGACACAAAAGTTACATGTTTCTTCCTGTATGAGAAACCAAAACTATAAATAGAGACCAAAAATAAGAGGTAGATCATAGGAAATAAGGAGCTAGAGCTTTTGCAAATGGGAAAGGGGTCAGGAGATAGAGTGAGGGAGAGGAAGGGCAGAGAAAGGAGCTAAGAAGTGATATGTACATGAACCAACTCCCTAAGAGGAATGTGATGATTTTATACCACAGTCATGCTAATAAAAGTAAAAGCTAAGTAAAAAAAGATAAAATATTATCAAATCATACATTTTAAATATATGCAGTTTATTATGTCAATAATTCCTAAGTAAAACTATTTCTTTTTCATTAAAGTTGCAGTTCCATAAAGAAATTAGACTACGATTTTCAGCTTTCTATCCAAAACACGCATCTAAAGAACACATGAGGACCTAATAAAGTCAGCTTACACAGGAAGTGCACTTAAAAGATACCAATGTTAGCCTTCAGTCCTAGTGCAGAATAGGTGGCAGAAGAGATGAGGCTGGAGTGTGCAGATATTTCTATAGGAGACGTCTATGGTTTTCTTTGCATCAAGCATATCTCCATAGGCTTCCACCCTGAAATATTCCTGAAAGTTTTCTCCTTAAGGACGTCTCTGCCTGCCTTCCCAGGAACCCTGACATGAGGAAAAGGCTTAGCTTCCCTAGGAAACATGTGCATTCCTGTTGCTGGAACTGCAAATTTCCAATTTAAAATTAATAAATTCCTTTCTGGTTTACATATCAGCCTTTTGTAATACAAGTCTCTTTGATTTTACAAATGAAATTCAGTTTCTAGACCTATAAGTCTAAGGAAAAGAACTTTGATTCCGAGTGAAATTACTAAGCCATGTAACTGTTGGAGGCTTCTGAGTCTTAGCCTTCTTCCAGTCCCCAAAATAATAAAGTCTCTTCAAGGAAACCTCCAGTAGGATGATTCTGATTTGAAAGCTTTTGCTATATTTTCTTAAGGAAATATTCATTTTCTTAAGGAAATCCTAAGAGTCCCACTCCATTTGCATAAAGCAAAAACACGTTTTAGAAAGTCGCAGGCTGTGATATTTTTACAAATGACCCAATTACTCCTGTTTTAGAATCTTTAAGCATTCATTAAAGAATTTCTGGTCACACACACAGACATTTTTTATAATTATACAGAACACTAAAAAAAAAAAAGCTTCTGGAAGCAAAAATAAGACTTCAGATTCACAGCTGAAATAAAGTTATTTGGGATTTTGAAGTATTTTTCTGATTTTCAATCAATATTTGCAGAAATAAAATTCTGAGGCAACATCCAGGCTTTCAGTCCAGAATAAATTTGAGCCTAACACCTATCTTTATAAAAATAACCTACCTGAGGTCAAGCTTCCAGCAGTCGCCAAGCTTAGTAAATGTTAGTTAATATCTTTCTGTGATTTTTCATCCAGAATGCAGTCCTAGGCACGGGGTACAGTCGTACTGACACTCATTGTTAGCCCTTGCCACCTAAGACACATCTGACAAGCACAATCATATTTAGAGAGAGGGTCTACTTGGCCTTGCTTATCCCTGAGTACACTTCTAGTAGCAGCATCTTTAGACCAGGTCAGTGCAAGGGGAAGGGGTCATCTCTTTTCATCTTTTTCAAGTGAGACTTCATGGTGACAATAAAGAGAGGGGAAAAGGAAGTAACTGTGGAGTATGTTGCTTGCCATTTCTTCAGCATAGGTGAGTGTGGAAGTCACTCAACAAAGATATGACTTGCACAGAGCCACACAGAAGAGGCAAAGATTAGCTGGCATCCTCCAAAGGCAAATGTACACAAATGTGAGAAGTTAGGCTACTACAGACAACCACATGAGATATAGGCTGTGCACTCAAGCTAAAATAAAGACGAATGAAAAAGCAAATCAAGTGCAGTTAACTGTCTCTTCAAACAAATTCTGTCCTACAGACAATGCTGACTCACCAGAACACATGCTGGGAAGGGGAGCTCATGCATGGTCATCTCAATGGACATGGTAGACAGAGTGCTGGGTTGCAGACCCAGAGAATAAAAGCCAACTGCAAGCCTTTATGAGGCAGGCAGAGGAATGGAAGCTCCACAACATGGTCTTTGTGAGCCATTGTAGTTTTGCTTATTTGTTAAGCCTGCCTGTTACTAATAAAAAGTACAGCCCAATTTATTCAGATCATTTTTAGTGGTCAATAAAAACCAACATTTTGAATCTTGATTCTGCCCTTCACTAGTTGGATATAGATTTCTCAGGTGTCAGTTCTCATCTTTTTTTTTTTTTTTAGTTTTATAACCATGCAATTTTTAAATTTTTTATTAGTGCATATTTGGAGTATATAATGTTTACATTCCTTGTGTGGTGTTGGTACATGCACATGACACATCTTAGTTTCTTTCTTCATTCCTTTTCCCTTCCTCCTTCCTTTGTCTTTTGATCCTCCTCCCATATGAGAAAAATCTATCCCCCTACTTCCTTTTATCTTTCATTTTGCTCTTTAATTAAGTTATACTTTGGATTTCTCATAAAAGAGGAACAGTGCAATATTTAAGCTGTGTGTCTGATTTATTTCACTGAATATTATGGCCTCAGTGCATGCATTTTCCTACAAGTGACTCAAGTTTATCTTGGCAGAGTAGTATTCCACTTGGTATAAATGTTATAAGTAATGTATACATCGCTACTGAACATATAGCAGAGTGGCAATAAATGGATGCTGTCACAATAATTTTCCCTAAGACTTGTCTGTTTTCACCATCTGAATAATATATACTAAATTACCATAGTAGACACTAAGAAGTTGCTTTCTTTTTTTGATGGTTTATACACTTGTAAAATAAGGTTAGGAAGACAGCATATTTAATTAAGAGATAAAAATTACATTTGTAAATAGTTTGCAACCCCTTGCTGAGAGACATTCTGAATCACATCCTCAGAACTTTCCTTGAAACAGAACTTTCCTTGGAAGTGAGCTTCTGCTTATTTGTAAAATTTAAAATATCCTTCTGTAAGGCTTCATTTATTTACAAAAGCTTCCTTTACTGCAGAATGATTGGTAAAATAACACAAAATCTTTGGCAGGAGAAATAATCTGTAACAGTATGCATCCATGGCCTCATAGAAAGATCCCAGAAGAAAATCTTTGTAAGAGTTCAGGGATCAAAGAGCAAAAGAAAGAAACAGCTTCAAAACTGGATGTTTTCTTTTCCTATAATGTTTTCTTCATTACATATTTTACTGTTTCTTGTACAGGCAAGAAATAATGTCTCAATGATTAGAGAAATTTATTCATAAATATCTATCTTTTGGCACTGATGTGTTGCTGGATTGAATATCAGTATATTCTTAACATGAGTAGTTAATGAAAGCGAATAGTTATAATAATAACAAGAAACTCAGTAACAAAATCATTTTATAGTCAACAGTCTCATGATATTAAATGGATTTTCATCTATATTGGTGATTCATAAAAGCATTTGAACCCTTCATTTTACATCCAGTAATTCAGTTTTATAAAATGATTTCAAGCACATTCAAAACTCTGAAAATTAATTTTAAAATATGAAAAATAAAACACACATTGGGAGTTGTGGAGACAGAAAAGTCATAAGAAGTCTGTTGATAACATTTCAATGAAATTTAGAGAAAAATAACAGGAATTTTCCACCTTATCTAGCCTATATGAGAGTACAAAAGGGTAGATAGTTCAGACAACAGGCAGTGACCTGTAAGATTAAAAAGAAGTCTCTTTGTGGCAAATTTTATCATCACTTGTAAATGATAAAGTGCCAAAAGACAGGCTTGTGGCAGTGGCAATACATTTTCTTTGAGGCAGTAAAATCATCAACTAGGTGTCTGTGCATGTGTGGCCTTTCTTGAATATGGAAGCAATTTTCCAAAACTCTGTCGCTTAATCCTATTGTTTTTGTCAAGAACGAATATTCTAGATAACAATTTGCAGTGAGTGATTGTAATGGACACAGCTTGAAAAATGAATGAGCAAGACCCCTAAATGATTATTGAATGAGGTTCCAATCCCATCAGCAGCCACATTTGAATTTCTTAAAAAAGAGATTAAATGCAATCAGGACTGCTGTACATCTGTCTGCATAGCAGCCTTACTTACTTTTTCTATCAAATTAAAATCAGAAAAGGTCGAGATTGGAATAAAATAGCAAAAAAAATAGAAAATCTAAATTTGACAGTCCTAAGAAACAATTTAAAGATGTTATGTACTATATAACTATATATATTCAAGTTTATATATTAATATATCACACTTAAATACCTATTTATTATTATTTCATTATTTTAAAATAAAATAATTCCACCAAAAATACAATCATCACTCAATTATATTACTTTCAATGTTTATTGCAGTCTGGATTTTAAAGCCTAAGAAAAAAATCAAAGTTAGAAAATTTTTTCAGAAAATATGAACATGTCACCTTTGAGTACTTTATCCTGTTATGACCAAAAGACAATTTTAATTATTCAGAATCCTCAACAGCTTTTATGGATAGTTTTATGGCCAGTAATTACTTATGTAGGAATGTTGCTTAGAAAAGAATAATAACTTTTACATATGAAAAAAGCAAGTTGTCAGGACTTAGAAATTAATTGTTCTCTCTGGTCTCTTGCACCTCTTTGCGTAACTGGTTCAGTTTGTACTTTGGAGGTTTCCCTATCCTTGGGGGCATCTTTTTGCTGGTTAGTACCATGGAGATGGGAGGACACACACAGCTAACAATCTCGAATCAGGGCTTAATGATACCATTTTATGACATGCATAAGTGTGCACTCTTAAGAAACTGGCAGGGGTACTTCAGCGGTTGTTTCAGAGGAATACAGAGGATAACAAATGGCAGGGAGGTTACAAAGATTGTAGTACACAGGGGAAAAGGAACAGCAGAGTATTGATGGCCTGACAACTTTAACTCAAATACATTGGGAGATACTAGGGAGAAAATAATAGCATTATTCTCAGCAAAGAATGACAGGATTGCTACTATGCAGTAGAATTCTAGGCAAATAATAAGTTTCAATCACTTACATTTTTATAACAATTATAAGAAAGATCCTATTTCAACCATTAGCTATAGTCCTGGCTCATTTTTATCTTTTATTTTAGACACAGGGTCTTGCTAAGCTTTGAACTAGTAAGGTTCCATATTTCATTTCCTTCTGTGATTATTTCAAGCTTTTGCAGAAGCTCATGAAACACATTAAATATTACTCTAAAAATTATGGCTCAGAATGGTGGCTCACCCCTGTAAACCCAACACTAGGGAAGCTGAGGCAGGAGGATCACCACCAATTTTAGACCAGCTGACTGTATAGGGAGTTCAATACTGAACTCCTATTCTGCATAGCCAAACCTTGCCTCAAAATAACAGGAGCAATAGAAAAATCTATAGATATGAAGGAAAAACCATGTAGAAGATTGAACTTAGTGTGAGTAGACCTAAATATTTTTAAATTTTATCTTACCTTTTAGAGATTTCTCATTTATAAAAATAACATGGAACAAATATTATTGCTTATTGTGCATTCTTATCTTTCAAGATTTTAGCACCTAGGAAAAAATATGAGAAGATGCATACAACTTGATTTTGTAAATCATTACAGGAACCATAACAAATGGTAACTCTTGCTTTCAGAGGTTAAAAAAAAATGTTCAAAGCTGAAACACTAGTCATGATTTTTTTATTATTTAAAGAAAGAAATGAAACAGAAAGAGGATAGAAATAATACAAAATTTCCAAAAAAAAAAAGTAAGAAATCACTAGTTGACAGTTACATATTTTCCTCCTAGAATTAGTTGTTCAAGTTACAAAAGTAAAGCATACAAAGTAGACATTTAAACAGTGAGACTGCAATCAGCTCTGTTCATCTATCCAACAAAAACTTAATACTATGGTCATCAATCCTGCACACTCAAACATACATGCAGTTATATCCTTTAGAATATTTTCTTTTCCTCTCTCTTCTTTTACAATAACTATAATCAATTCTCGTAAACTGTTTAGAAGTTCTACACATGTATAAGTCTCTACATGCATACCTAGCCTTTCTGTATTAGAAGTAAAAACAAACCAAAACAAGTCAATAATACAAATTCCTAGAGAAACACGAAAGGAAAAGGACATATAAAACCACAATACTAAGTATCAATACTGTGTATTGATCTATGGTAGTCACTATGATGTCTCCTGTTATTTTCAATAAAATTGTCTATATCATCAGGCATAGTATAATTAAACTTAGTGATACATAGCACTATTAATAAAAACCAAACATTGGAGACATTGGAGACATTATAGGACTTCAAAGGCAGTTAATAATCAAACCAGAATGGGTATCCTATTGAATCCTGCCATCCCCAGAGTAGTTGCCCCTACTCCCAGACTTGACACCTTCAAGCATACCAGATTCAAATAAAATCAGTCAAGACAAAACAGCAGTATAACCAATCTTCTCTGCCTCATCTCTGCTATGCTATTTTTCTGTCATTGTTGTTTACTTTTCTCCTTCATTCCACTGTCTTCCCCTTTCATTGAGACCTTTCTGCCATTGTTCCTGGAATCCTGGTGATTTTCTTCTCTCTTTCTAGAATGTCCTTTAGTATTCTTTGCAGGGTCGGATTGGTGGTCACGAACTCCCCCAGTTCCTCTTTATTTTTGAAATATCTTGTCTCTCCATTAATTTTGAGAGACAGTTTTGCAGGGTACATCAATCTAGGTTGGAGATTATTTTCTTTCAGGGCTTGGAATATTTCACTCCAAGTTCTTCTTGATTTCATAGTTTGCATCAAGAAGTCCAATGAGTTGATGAGTTTTCCTTTATAGGTAATCTATTTCTTTTCTCTAACCACTTTTAATATTCTGTTCTTGTGATGGATTTCTGGGATCCTGACTATTATATGTTTGGGTGTAGATCTGTTTTGGTTGTAGCTGGCTGTAGTTCTGTATGCCTCATATCTGAACATCACTTCCTATGCTTGGGAAGTTTTCCTTAATTATTTCTGTAAATAGCCTTTTTGTTTCATTTGTATTTGTCCCTGCTTCTTCATTCATGTTTTTTATTCTTAAATTATAAGTCCTCTTGTCATCTTCTAGCCTTTGTATCATTACTTCCTGGTTCCTTATTATTTTTAAGAAATCCTTCCTTTCACAATCATACATTGCAAATCTGTCTTCAAGTTTTGAAAGTCTGTCTTTAGTTTCTGTCAAGGAGTTTTGCCAGCTTTCAATGGAATTTTTAATTTCCTGATATTCTCTTTGGATCTGTTTCATGTATTCTAGATTTTGTTTATATTATTTATCAAAGGCTTCTCTCCTCTGTGGGTTCCTCCACTCTTCCATTTGTGTCTTCTTGAGGAGTGCCTAGCATTTCTTTTATTAATTTTCTTATATCTTGCTTCACCTGAGTTAGAATTTCAGATTTAAATTTGTCAATGAGGTCACAGAAGTATTTCTTTATTTCTGATGAGGCTGTGTCTGATATTGCATGTTTGCTGCTCTCAACCTCTTCTGCATTTACCTTTCCTGGACTCACTTTCCCTGGTTCAGCAGTTGGAGGATTTTGCTGTTTCTCTGTCTTGTCATGTTTCTGGTTTCTTTTAGATAGGTGAATGGTGGAGGTGTCCGGACGTTTACATTCTGCCTTAAGACCTCTGCAGCTTACTGGCTAGGGCAGTGCTGCCCTCCCCTGTTTGCTGTTGATCTGTGAGGTACACGCAGAGGTAATGCGGGCGGGCCCCTCCCTGTCTCAGCCAGTCAACCAGTGAGTGTCTTCAGCACGTTTGTGTGTGCCCTACAGATGTTACAGGTTCTGGACAGCCTCATCCCTGTCTATTGGGTCCTGACCAGGGTCATGGCCCAGCCCAAGCAGATCCCACCAATCCACCTTGGGCCAGGAGCTGCTGACTGAAGCCACCTCAGCAGTTGATTCCAGCCTATCCTGCCCAAATCCAGTATGTCATCTAGCTGGTCATCTCACTCTGGGGAATCCAATTCCCAGCATTCACCAAAGTCCATGCAGCTCAGCTTGCCATCTCCATTCCCCATTACAGTGCCTCCTCCCACCAAGGGTCTCGAGCTCAGCAACCCACGCTCTCAGCAGGACCACAACCTCAGCTCGATCGTGGGTCACCCAACTCTAAGACGTGCCCAGCATAGCTACTGGAGAGTGCCCGGCTGCAGCCCTCCATCCACGCTTCTTCTTCTTTTTTTTTACTTTTTTTTTTCTTTTTCCTCAGTTACTTCCTGGGTCACAAGAATTCCTCTCCTTTCGTCTGGTCTTCTCTATGGTGTCAGATTCTAGAATCTGAGTTTTTTTTTTTTTCTCAGAGATGCTCTCTGTCATGCTACATTTCAGTCAGCCATCTTGGATCTCTCAGCCACGATTTTTTAAGATAGTATCCAAAAAAGTCATGAGACTTGTAAAAGATTAGACATCGGCCTAACTAGAATGGTCTAACAATAAGCAGTCCCAGAAGCAAACCATAGAGCAAGGAACCCACATCCTATCTAAGAGTCTGTCCTTCCTAGAACAAAATTTAAATCTCTGCTTGGGGTTACACATCTACATTCTTCACTGTTTCCTTTTTTCCTCACACATTCCTCATACTCACTCTAATACTGACATTTTATAACCAATTTTAGTCAGAGTACTTTCTCCACATTAAAAAATATACAAAATTGAAAGGAGGCCTCTGAGACTTGTCTACACTCCTCATTTTATAGTCAAAGGAACCAAGACACACAGAAATGAGATGATTTGTTTTAGATCAAATAAATAATTAATTGAATAGCCAGAATCAGAACTCTAATCTTTTTTCTACTTTGTACATGAACCTTTCATATTTTACAATGAAGGTGATTCTGAGTTAGTCAACGAACAAATCATATATAATAGTTTCTCGAGTATAACCTTTACATTACAATGTGCCCCTAGGCACACACTCATATGTACATCCCACCCCATAAAGGGGGAACAGCTTGTATTCCAACGTGAAAGATCTGGCAGGCTGGGACTCCACCTAGATTCTAGAAAGTGAGTGTGTCCTCAGAAACAGATGCATGTTAAATCCTGGTATGTGAGGCAACTTTTAGACTCCCCTTTAAACCAAGGGAAGGGAGAGTTTATTTCTCTTTAGTTTAAATATGTTAATGTAGAACTTACCAGTATGTATTTGTTTTACTATATTAAAAGTCAAATGTGGTTTTAATTGCTTTTTGGCTTGATTTAATACTTTAATCCTAAAAGATTGGGAACTAGTTTATCTAAGAAGATAAGTTGCAATTGTAAAATAACAAATCATAACAACAAATACATATTTTTTTCTATTTACCAGGCATGATGAATTATAGTCAAAAATAACATCAGTGTTGTTGCACATGGCAGTGCACACTTAGATCCTGGCACCCTGGGAGCCTGAGGCAGGAGAGTTACATGTTTGAGCCCAATTTAAGCAATTTAGTGAGATCCTGCCTTAAAATATTTAAAAAACATTGTCATTCATGGAATGTACAACTAAAATTTTCCATCTTCTGTATCATAGATCAGTGATGTAAACCTCTTACAGCATTCAGTGATACAAACAGCCCTCTGAGGCACTTGTGCCATGAGTTCATGACCATTGTCATACATCAATTAGATGTAACAGATATCACTGTCCAACTACCGAAGAATGCACATTTCCCAGAAAGGACTACAGAATTGTCTTCAGGACAAATTAGACCCTAAATCAAACCTTGAAAAATTTATAAGACTGATATGATACAATGTGTATTCTGTAACAACAAATAAGTGAAATTATAAATTTGTAAAAGTAGAAAACTTGAAGAATTTATGAATATGTACAAGTTATACAATTTACTCTTCAATAACCAATGGATAGAAGAAAAGATGAATAAGAAAATTAGCAAATACTCCGATGAATGAAAATGAATGTAGAATATGCCCAAACTTATGAATGTAGCTAAAGTAGCTATAAATATATGGAGGTATAATAAAAATAATAAATATTCTAAATAATAATCTAAACTTCTACCTTAAAAATAGAAATAGAAAAACAAGCTAAATCTAAAAAAAGTAGAAAATATAAGAAATCAGTTCTAAAATAAAATGCCATCCTTTCACTTGTCACAATATGATAAGCCTAGAGAATTTCATGCCAGGGGAAATAAACCAGACACAAAAAGAAAAATATTTCACATTTTCACATGTTGTGGTGTGGAACTAAAATAATCAAAATATATAAAGAGTAAACCATGATTACTAGAGGTTGGAAAAGAAATGAGGAGATGTAGGTCAAAGGATGAATAAGTCTAGAGACCTAAGAAAAGTGATCCCCAGCCTTTTTGCAACCACTGACAAGCTTCACAAAAGACAATATTTCCTTGGGTAGGGGGAGAGGTGGGGTGGGTACTCTAAGATGACTGGCAGGAACACACAATCTACATCCTCAGCAGATACAGTTCATGGTAGGGCTCATGCTTCTTTGAGAATGAATAGCCCTGCTGAGCTGACAGAGGCTTAGGTACCAGCCAAGATGAACAATGAGAATCAGCTCTAAATACAGATGATGCTTGGCTGCCTCAACTGCCCTGCTGTGCAGCCTGGCTCCTAACAGACCACAGACCAGTACCTTTCTGTGGCCTTGAGTTTGGGGACACTTGATCAACTGTAGAAGCTTAGTACTTAGTACTTATGATCAGATGGCTTATTAGCAAATTCTACCAAACATGCAAATAAGGAACACTTCTCTTTTAATTCTTTATACCTAATATTACCCTGGCATTAAAAGCCACCATCTCTCTCTCTCTCTCTCTCTCTCTCTCTCTCTCTCTCTCTCTCTCTCACACACACACACACACACACACACACATACATATACACTACAGACCAATAATTCTTATTAATACAAATGCAAAATTCTTAAAAAAATATTGGCAAACTGACTCAAGCATCATATATCAAGAATCATACACCATGACTTTGTGGGGTTTATTCTAGAACTTTAAGATTGGTTTGATATCCAGAATTCAATTAATATATTATACCATATTAATAGAATAAAAGGGAAAAACATGGACTACATGAATAGATGCAGAAATAGTGAAATGTACTCACATTCCCAAAAACAATTCTCAACAAACTAGGAACAGACATCAGTAAAAGCCTGAAGCTAACTAACTTAATGGTAAAGAGTGGAATACTTTCTCCTAAGACCTAGAACAACTAGCTGGGAACGGTGACATACACATCTACTAACAGCATGCAGGAGACAGAGGCAGGAGAGCCACCAAAAGTTTAATGCCAGTCTGGGCTACATAGTCAATTCAAAGCCAGAATGAACTATGTAAATACTGTCTCAAAGAGTCATAAATACATAAATAATAAAAGCTAGAGAAGACAAAGATATTTGCTCCCATGACTTCTATTCAACACTGCAGGAAGCTAACCATGTGGCTTGGTAGAGATGCCGGAACAGTTGACCATGTCTGTTTTCTGCTCTAGTCTGCTCCCTCCTTGGTCTTAGCATGTGATGAACACATCCAAGACCACCAGAACATCCCTCTAGTAGCAGAAGCTGAACATGGAATCACTGAGCTGGTACAGTGGTGGTTCAGACTCATGACAAAGATCTACTTATAACAACATGGAAGCATGATGCCTCTAAATTCAATCAGCTATTATTTATTTTTATGGAATAAAACTATAATCTACCTAAAATATCTATTTGTACTTAATTTTTATATAGTTTGAATATATAACATATATGCATATACCCTGTGCATAATTTTACATAAATGTACAAGCATCAATATAAACACGCTTATTTCAAGTGCATATTTTTGTTTTGTTTCCATCTTCCCTTACCCTTCTCTCTTCATTGACATCAAACACCTCCTCACAACTAATGCATGTTAAGGAATACTATCCACATTTTTCTCTGTATTTTTAGAACCCTATATAGCTATGCATAGTACAGATGGGGGATTGTCTTGGCTTTTTAAAAATGAGGTCATGGTTCACTGCTTCTCTACATCTCAATTTTTAAACTAAAATACTTTGTGGAAATTTTCCCCAATCATGTGATTTGGCTTTAAATTCATTCTTTCAAACCCACACAATAGTTCCAAGTCTCCATGCTGAGACTCTGCTCTCACATATTAAGCCATTACCCTACTCATGGGCATTCATTTTTTTCCTACCTTTTGGGCTGCTACAAAAAAAAAAATGCTGCAATAAACAGCTTCAATTTTTAGAAATATGTGACCTGAAAACATGTTAGTTTCTAAGCTTTAAAGTCCCAAGAGAAAGATGAATGCTAATGGATGTTTGTAGAAATGCTGTAATGCATTACTTTTCTACTTTAAAGTGTCCATATGTCTTTCCCACCACAATAGTGGGTTTTTTTTAGTTTAAGCCTGTATATATTATCTATTGGATTTTTAACATTCTTCTACTCATCGTATTTTAAAAGAAAGCAATGAGACTGGATGGCCAAAAAAGGGAATCAGTGTGCTCAGAAAAGTGTATACTATTATCAAGATTTGTTTTCTCCTACCCTTCTTCTCAGCTTTCCATCCTTCATGTGAACTCCATTGTCAGACTGGCCATCCCCTTCCAGTTGCAATATGGCAACCAGCAACTCCTGAAGCTGCACTCTTCCAGTTTAACATCTAGAAAGAAGGGGGCATAGCCCCTGTTTTCACATTCCTAGCAGTAACTCCGAGTTGCATTCCAACCAGATCAAATGCACACATTTACTTACCGTAATTGTATGGTTTCTTTCAAATATATGGGAAAATGTGATACCTAGATAGACTCTGGTGTGAGTCACATGCTCCATCTACCTTCGACCTGACCATGGAGCCTCAACCAGACTATTTGAGATAAAAGAATGAAGAATTCCACCAAATACATCAGGGCTGTTGTCAAAAGAGGAAAAACTAACTAATACTGTATCTTTCTTAATATCTGAAGTGCTAGTGCACCTTAGTCACATTATAATTGTTTCAGAAATGTATGTTTATCTGAAGTAAATTATAGTCCACCCCTTTGAGCAGCTTTAAATGTCAAAACAATTTATAATTTTAATGCAAAACTGTTGATAAAATTTTCAATGAAATGTAGTTTAGCTTAAGTAAATGTTATATTATTTGTTTTTATTACTTCAGAATTATCTTTAAGAGCCACTGTTGTTGCCATATGGTATATCTCACTATACAGTATGTAAGATTTATGAGATTTAAGAAGCTATTGAGTTCTAAAGACATTCACTTCACTTGTCAGTCATTTATTCTTTTCTTAATTTCTACTTTTTCTTATTACTATATCTATTTCTAGATTTCTTTCTACTCCAAACCTCCCATCATTGAAACCTGTCAGTCATAATATGCAAGTTGTCTGGCAATAAGAGACAGTGGCCCTAAGTGACAAATTAAGGGGTCTCCACATTAGGAAAGTATATTATCTTCAACACAGAGACTGAGGCAGTCTAAGTTTGCTGCCTAAGTCATCAAAATTGTGCGTGAATACCTGCGGACTCACATATTTTACCATTCAGTGAATATACTTATTTAGGATACTAGAAATTCTTTTTTATTGATTTGCTGATTCTTAGCTTTATAAAAGATTTGAGGTTGTTAGGAAGCTGAACTCAGGATAAAGGAGGCTTCATTGTCTACTAGCGCTGCATTCATGATGTGTGGGCTGAATGGTTCCCTCCAGATTCTTAGCCAAAGAACTGACCAAGGGTGTTCACTGCTTTGTGCTCTCCAGCTTCTACCACCATCAAAACACAGCTGCAACTTATGACACTACTTTGATCTTGAACTTTCCAGTCTCCCAAACTGTGAAAAAAAAGTTTTCATTTTTTATGAATTACCCATCTTACATATTTTGTTATAGCAAGTAAAATGTACCAATGCTTTGGGGTAAATACGATTAATATATACAGATAAAAATGTGGTTTTAATGTGCACACACATATAGATACACAGAAGCATATATAAAGAAATTTTCAAGTGAATAATTTAAGAATGGTTCAATTTTATGTGTTCATTTTTTTCTGAGCTTGAATTATATTTTTCTATTCATAAATTTATTTTTTCTACCTTATTAAATGTCTTTATTAACCAGGAGGAATATTTCTCATTTAATTAGTGTAAAGCTTATGAATTTCTATCAACTCGTCTAATAATCTACTCTACTTACCTTAACATCAATTTTTACTGTGTTCACTTGTTAAGCTTATAGAAAGAAGCAAAGAACAACACTACAATAAGCCAAAGCAAATACGGGGGACTGAAATAATATGTGCTCTGTGTTCTTTTACAGTTACCAGTACACATAGTAAACAATTTGATAATCCAACCCTTCCAAAATTTCCTTAGTTGAATGTTTTTTTTTTTTACTTCTCAGCTCCCATCCACACCACATCCTGAGCAATTAGACACAATTCACTTTTTCTCTCTGTAGCTCCTGGTATGTGTTTATATTTCAGTCATATAATATGATACAGCAAATTATAGAAGTAAAGAGTACAGACTTTGCAATCTATCCAAATGTAAAACTTGGCTTCAGCCCTCACTAGTTCTATGATGTTAGATGACACCTTAAACCTCCCTTGCCCCAAGGTTCCTATCTGTAAAATGGCCATAATAACTATGCCTATGTCAGAGTGATATAACGGGCATTAGATGAGATCACTTATGTGAAACTCAGCAAAGTATTGTTTTTCAGTGTGGTCAGTTAGAAATAATTGGTGTTATTTGCTTACTTTTATTTTCCCACTAAATTGTGAGCAATGATATTCCCAATACCTACCACAGTGCATGGAGCAAGATATGATATACATGAACATTGAATAAATTACTGGAAAATGCAAGGTTATTTTCCTGTGCATTCATAGAAATATGCTTGCATATTTATATTATCTGAAAGAAGAAATGCTAGCTTTCAACAGTGCTGGAGCAAGAATCAGCAGGTATGAAGTACAACAAAACTGTATATGCTTATTTTTATAACAAAGTGATTATGATTCCTGAAAATTGTTCCAGGAAATTCATGACCTGGAATTATATTTTCATGCTTCCTTTTAAAGGGCTACTTGTTTTCCTGGTCAAACAATTCTTCTTGGAGCAATAGTTTGTATAAAGAAATAATAATTTTCAATAAAAACTTAGGCAACTAAGAGGAAATAATGTGTAACAGTCAAAAAAAAAGAAATATCAGTATATTTACACTTTCTAAAAGGTGCTCAAATTCTGACTTGAGAGCTGTTCCAATTTTAAATAACATTGTCTCCAGTTATCTGGAAAATCCTGCCTGAACACAATGACCCTGGAATGTCTTTGGAACATCTCTGTACATTTTAGACTCTAGTTCATCCCCCTATATAAAGGCTTCCCCAGGTCACAAAAATTACTAGATTTTATAAAAAGAAAATAAGTCAAACAAAAATCAAATCCAGATTACACAAGGTTGTTAAGAACCAAAGCTTTATCGTCACCTTTCAATCCTCTTATTAATACCCATGTCATGACTCATGTCGAGAGAAAGGGTTAGTGTCACCGAGCTCAATCAGTGTCCCTTCATTCACTTTCATTAGGAGCCATGTTTTCCTGACAAAGGATAACAAATGGACACTGTTGGCCCCTAATGTGCTTTTGACTACAGATTCGGCACCATTTCTCTGGGAAGCAATTGCAATTATTTGTCATTTTAATATAACTTGGCAAGGCAGTCTGGAAAACATGACTATCATTCATCAATATGTATATTTTGTACCTATATTAATATTAGAATATCATTATTACTCGTCTCACATTGTATGAGCAAGATAAAATTATGCCATGTAAAAAATGCATTAAATTCTCTTCAGCTGCAGTCACAAAGCAAGGAAAGGTAATTTAAGAGCTTGTATCATTTATATGTTAAACGCTACCATTCATTATTATTAGCAGGGAAATACTTTTACCTTTACACTAATGGAAAGTATATCAATATGTTTCCACTATTAATTGAAATAATATAGCTAATATTAAACTCAAATTTTAAAAAGTTTATCTGTCCATCCTTTAACAACTGATATATTCTAGTGCCTAATGCTGATATAATTTTGAGTTTGGAGTACGAGTCTCTAATTCCTTAGTTTTGTTTTCTTCAGGAGATTTTTGCACTTAATATTAGGTTGGAAAACTTTGAAATTCAGAAACTAGCTTTGCAAATGAGTAATAATAACTTATCATCCAACTTTCAGCAGACATTGTTAATATCATATTATAATCATGATGAATTCAAGTTAAATCCCAATTCAATTTGGGGTAGTTTTAAATTGTTTCTGTAATTTGATCAATTCCTTTTTGTGTTACCATGTTACAGCTACATAGAATTCAAATGTATTTCAAATAAAAACATGAATTTTTAAATGCTTCATACTAAGGAAAGGGAAAGGAAGGGAAGTGCAAGATTTTAGAATACTTTTCACAGAATTTGGGGCAATACAAATATGTACACTGCCATAAATGCCAGTGAAAATCTAATCAAGCAGATTTTCATACTTCTCACGTAAATAGGGCATGGATCTTCACTATTCAGTTAAATTAAACTTTCCATTACTGCATAATTATTTACAGAATCCCATAAGTCACTTAGCCCCACTTATTCCTCCTCCCACTTTTCTTTTCCCATCATCCAAGAAATCATTTTGATATATGAGGAACAGGAAAAGTTGATGTTTACATTGTTACAGGTTCCCCAAAATTTGTCTTTCTCAAAGACTACTCCAATTCTCAGCAATTACAACTCTGAAATTCAAACAACTAGAAAGATTAGTTTTTGTTCGTTTTACATTTTTCTGTTATCTCCATCTTTCTTACCCAAGAAAGAATGTTCAAAGTTAAGAAGAAATGATATAGCAAGCAAGCATTGGTTAAAACTTCAAAATAATATCTCACTATGTACAAAACAAAAGCAACTCTCCTTTATATAATTAATAAGAAATTAGAAGAAATGTCATCTGTATTGGCAACATGAGATATAAAATTTCTACTAATAAAATTAGTATCACATTGAAATTTTTAACAAAAAATTTTTCTGATTTATCAACAAATGTAAGAGAAGATTAGAATAAGTTGTAGGACCTACTTCATTAATGAGATTCAATAATGAAATGTTATCAATTCTTCCAAAGACAGTCTGTGCAATTTGAGCAACTTTCAAACACATGCCAAAGTCCAAACAGATTCTAAAGTTCATATAAAGACAATTAGGAGACATAGCTGGGATCCACCTAGGTATTAAGAGTACCTATAAAACTGTACTAATAAAACACATCATGACTTTTCCCATAATAACAAGAGGATAATGAAACAAAGTAGGGAATTTAAAATGCATCTAACTGCCCATACATCTATAATATGCTTTAAAGACAGAACTTCAATTAAGCGAGATGAGCTTTTAAAATAAATAGTATTGAGAAAATCTCAAGTGAGTTTTTTGAAAAGCAGGCTTCTTATATGTTTATAGCAAATGATGTAAATTGATTAAATATCTAAACCTAAAAATATGAGACCATCAAAGTGATGAAAACTCAGTAAACCTTATATACATAATCTTTAAGTGATAAAGTCTTTCCAAACAAAACATAGAACTTAAAATCCATAAAGTTCCTGAAGCAATTTATTGCATAAAATTTTTAGATTTCAGTGTAGCAAGAAGATTATAAACATGAGTCAAATGACAGACAAAAGTCAGGCAATCTTTATGTAGAGAAACCTTTAGTAATCTAGTGAAAAGAATAGCAATCTTGAAGAAAAATAAGCACAAAAGACAACTCAAAGAAGAAATACAAAGAGAAAAATAAAAAAATATTAAGCTACTTAAAAAGCACAAGTGGGAGACAACGTATCTGACAGAAGAGTCATGTAGCATCAAACTCTGGATATATACACTTGTTTCTCCATGATCTGTTCCATCTCTCAAGAACCAGATTTTAATCTGGTTATTACCAGTACCAATACTCTCTGCCAATATAACACCAGTATGAGTTTTCAACATCAGAATAATATTAAATTCACTCAACATTGATGAAAACTGAAAATAAACAAATCATGCAAGTCATTCTTTTTACTTCAAAGGAACTAGCACTATGTTCAAACCAGATAGTTGGAGGCTTTTGTAACTGGTTTAATGCACATGCTCCAATCGAAGAAACTTAAAAGTGAACCTAATATCATTTGATGGGATGCAGTGATTTTCTAGTAACACATTGTCAACATATCTTGAATTGAATAAGGAGCTCTGTACAATGTTACCAGTGGTCCTCGGACTCATGATGAGAATGAATTTAAGACTTTTCAGTTATTTTAGAGAATATTATTTGATGTCATAGATGCAAATACAGACAAGAATAAACCTCCCCATAATTTGTTTCATTAGTCAATACCTCCATCACCACTTGAATGAGTCTTTAAAATTAAAATGAGATTCACCTCATATACCTAATAGAATAATATAAAAATGTGGCTTAATAATTTACCTGAAACTACTAAAAACCTATTTAAAATACTTAATGTAGGAGCACAACATTAATTATCCTGAGGATTACACAATTTTTGTTAAACATGTAATACAAAAGTTTTAGCGTTCTGTTGTGTGAAAGTCGTTTTCATGCAGCTATAATACTGATGAGACTACTGTGCATGTATGTAAAGGCATGCATATGCAAGCCCCTGGGCTTGATCCCCAACACTGTAAGAGAAAAAAAAAGCCATAAAATAAAATATGGATACGGAAGTAACTTTTCACAGAGGAAATATAGACACAAGTAACAGTTGATGTTTAAGAAGACAGAGAGGTATTGGTACTGATTTTTAAAGAAAAATGAAAAAGAACAAACATTATCTTTGTTGAATTTTTAAAAAGGAAATACTGTGATGATTTGTAGTATTTTACAATTTAAAAAAATTGAGAAGTTTGCTTAGCATAATACAAGAACATAATAATGAAGTAAAAACATGACAAGTTTAGGAAGGTTCTAAAGCTGACACTAATAAATTGGTGACAGGCTTTGGTAATATTTCTAAAGAGCAGAGCTTCAGTTTTGCACCTTTCTTTTAAATCTAAGTTCAAAGTGAAAAAACAACAGAACTTGTAAATGTGTACCTATTTGCCATGATCACGTTTTTGTTGCTGGGACAAAATACCTAACATACACAATTTAAAAGAGGAGAGACTTGTTGACTTAAAGTTCAGGAGGATTCACTCCATGGTTGACTGGCTCCAAGGCAGAAACATCACGGCATGGAAGAGAAAAACTGGTCACCTCCTGGGGCTGGGAAGTCAAGAGAGAGGGAAGAAAAGGTGGGAAAAGGATATGCCCAAGCATGACCTCTAAATAGGTCTTACTTCTTAATAGCCTATTCAGCTATACTCAGTAGATTGCTCCACTGATAACTAGGGGTCCCATGATCATATTCCAAAAGTCTTTCTCTGAACACATAGCCTTTTGAGGAACATTTTGATCCAAATCAGAGCACTAGTACTAAGAAGAAATGTAAATTCCTCAAAAAGATGAAACAACAAAGCTAGAACTACCTCATTGTCAAACAAATCTCAGTACTGGGCACATATTCAAAGGAAAGAGACATCTGCGCTCCCATGCTTATCCTAGAACTATTCAAAAAAGCCCAGATATGTAATCAACTTAGGTGCCCATCAATAGATTGAATGGGTAAAGAAAACAGTGGTATATATACACAATGGAATATATACACATTAGTTGGCCATACAAAGAAGGAAATTCTGTTACATGCAGCTATGGGCTTCTAGAGGAGTTAAACAAAGTAAGCCTGACACGGAAAGATAAATACTACATGTTCTCACTCATATGTGGAAGATAAATAAGCTAATCTTATAGAAATGTAGTATAATAGTGAACCAGAGAATCAGAAAGGTGGTGGGGAGAGTGAGAAATTAGTTATTAAGTAAAAACAAAAGTTCTAATTTTCCATAGCAAAGTAGGGTAACTATAGTTCATAGTAATTTGCTGAATATTTCAGAATAGAAGAAAATATTTTAAATGTTTCTAACACAAAGAAATAGAAATTTTTGAGATAATAGATATATTAGCCATTATCAAACATAATGGATATATTATTCACCCTAATTTGAACATCACATATTTATATACACATGAAAATATCACATATTTAACTCATAAATCACAATATAACTCATAAATTTGTACAATTACAATAAAATATAATTACAATAAAATAATTTAGAAAAAGAAAAACTCATATTTTCAGCCTTGAATCTGTTCAATTTAATGAGTTTCCTTTATTGAGATATTGATACCAGCATTATATACACATATAAACTTGTATGATGTGTGTAGTATTTTAATTTCAAAAGTCAGTTGTTTGACAATACAGTGAGACAAACTACTGAATTATATTACAATGTGGGTAAATCTTGTGGAGCCAAAGCCCCTCACCACAAGAGAGTACATGCTGTCGTCAGATAAAATCAGTCAGGGTTAATGTATCCCAGAGCAATAGTTATCTATGGTGTAGGGCTTGACTGGAAAGGCCCATAAGTAAACTATCTGGGGTGATGTAAATACACTGTTTATTTTTCTCCAGATTCTTTTGAGAACTGATTGGCCAGAAGATTATATATATTTACTGTGCATGTAGTGATTTGATATATGCATATACTGTGAAATATTTAGTAATTATAGACCCATTCATTAACACAGTTGAGCTTGTGTGTGTGGAGGAGGGAAAGAAAATATTAAATCCTACTCTCTTAAATTCTGAGTGTATTATAAGCCTATCATTAGCTATAGTCAGCCTGCCATATGTTAGATTTCCAGAATTTACTCATCTTGCCAAAATGAAAATTTATATCCTTTCACCAACCTCTTTCTGTTCTCCACCCTCTGCCAACCACCGTGTTACTGTCTGCCTGTATGAGTTAGGGTACTTTAGATTCTGCATAGACGTGAGTGCATGCCAATACTTTTTATTTTATGTCTGGCTTGTTTCACTTAGTAGTATGTCCTCCAGGTTCATCCATATTATTGCAAATGATACGGTTTTCTTCTTTTTAGAAGGTAACTAATACTGCATTTTATGTATATAGCACATATTCTTTATTCATTCACTTATTAGTGGACACAAATTAATTTTATATATTGGCTATTTTGTGAATAAAGTACAATGAACATGGAAATGCAAGTCTCCCTTTGAAATTTTGATTTTATTTGCTTTAAAACTGCATCATTTCTTTAGTAGTTTTGGTTAAAAAGATATATGTTGTATTCAAAGCTCAATAATTTGTACACTTAAGATTTATGTATTTCATGATATGCAAATTATACCTAAATTTGAAAAATCTATTGTTTAAAAATACACTTTTTAAAAAGAGGGTGGAAAGGAGAAGAAAGGAATTGAAATATGTTATGTACGTGTACGAATTTCCTACAGTGAATGTTATCATGTATGGCAAACATGAACTAATAAAAGTAAAAGATATATACTTCTGCAACATTCTTATAATAGTATAAATAATTTTACAAGGTTTTAATTCTCTTCTAACCAAATAGAATTAAATTTTAGACCAAATTTCCTTTTTCCTCTGAGACAGGATCTTTCCATGTAGTGCAGGATGGCCTTAAATTCACTTCTGTAGCCCAAACTAGCATTGAACACATGGCGATCCTCCTGAGTGCTGGGATTATAGGCAAATGCCACCACACCCAGCCAGGTATCTTTATTTTTTTATCCAAAGTAGATATGCACATCTATATCCAAGAAGATCAACAAACTGGCAAATTATTAATACAATCTGTCATATGCAAGGAAATATTCAATCTAGTGATGATCTTTTTTCATGCCTCAAAAAAAAAAAAACTTACTCTTTGATCTTGGAAGTCATCTGGTGAACAAGTTCGATTTGGGACTTTTTATAAGGAAGGCCAATTGAAACAATTAATACAGCCATTGCAAAATCTTCACAATCATTGCTATCTTTCATTCTTTATAATACCACCATGGAGCCAATTCCTGGGCTTATTAGAGGTCAATAGAATGCTAAGATTTTCCTTTGGTTCCTCCTTAAGAAAGAACATAGTACTTGTGGCAACAGATATGATCTTAACTTCTTGATGGTCCCTATCTTTGCATAGTCCTCTCTCCTTGAACATGAGCACAACTTCAAGCTTGTTTCTAACCAACAAGGTAAAGATGGGTTTACTGTATCATCAATGTTTGACAGTATATGACTCTTTGACTAACAGACAAAAAAATCCTTAGCTGTATTTAAGCAGTGAGATGGCCTTGTTGGAAAGTCCCATTTGGCAGAGTTGACACTACCGAGGACAGCCACCAGTTAAAAGCCTGAGGAAGCAGGACCTTCCACCTGACAACTGCAAAAAACTCCTTTCTGCCAATGAACTGAGTTGATTTGGATGAGGGCCCTTTAAACAATGCCTCCATATGGGTATGGAGCTCATCCTATCTATGAATGGCAACCTCTTAAGAGACCAGGAGCAAAGGACCCAGCCTTACTCTAACAGACTTCTAGCCACACCGCCACTGACACAATACATGTATTTTAATTTACTATGCTTGTGGTAATACCCTATGCAATGACTGAAAAAAAAAACTCCTACAGCATTTTCCCTTGGAATGTTCTAACTGAAGCTCTTCAGATACTTCTATGTCCCTTTGAAGTCTCAATTTACAGATGAAACTTTTGAACACATCATAATCCAGGGACTCTAGTGGCAGAGTTTCTGCCAAGTGTGTTGTTGGCTTTGGCAGAGGATTCCACTACAGATCAAGCATCTAACAAGGCTACACACATTTCTTCAGTTCCTCTCAAGAAATGAAATTATGGGTCAATCTCAAGCCCAGAAATAATTTTCCACCTGTACATAATAGAGACTAGGCATGTCATTTCAATAAGTGATATTAGGAAATAATTCCAGCTAAACACATTTAATAAGATAAATACATAATATGGAAGATAAATCAAGGAGCAATTTAAGCAGATTAAAATTTTGAGTTGTATCTATTTGCCTTTTCATCATGTGATATTGAAAGCAACTTCTTTAAAAGATCCCACTGCTTTAAAAATGTCATCAGAAGAACTCTTAACAGTATTCACATGGCTCACATTTCAGAGAGACTTGTATTGAAGAGGTCAAAAGGGAAGAGCTACAAAAGAATTTTTATTTTCAATTTTATTTATTTTATTTAATTTTGAAAAGTTCAAAACTATAAAAGTATTTTATCACCTGAATGTCCTTTGCTCCTCCTTATTGAAATGCAAAATAATCTTACTTTGGTTTTATTGAAATTGTTCCACATCCTAGTTAAAGATCTTTTAAAGTTCAGTTATGTATTAGTGTATTGTAACATGTTAATAAATAAATAATACTTTGTTTCTACAAATATTTGATTAAGTTCTTCACAACACTTTTAAAATCAATAGTAAGCCTATACTTACTAATAAAACATCTTATGTGTTAATATATATGCAACTCTTTAGATTACATTAGAATAATGAAAGTCAAGTAATGAATTCTGCTATTGAAGCAGATGGCTCAAAAACCAATCAGGAAGGATCAGTTTCCTCTAGACACTCTGCCATAAATGTATAAGCATGTTTCTAATTGTGTAGGACAAAATCTTTAGAGTCGGTAAACTCTAAGAGACTCAGAACTGCTTGGAGTTGGCAAAGCAAAAACAAAGGGCCAGCTGGGACAATCAAAGTGAATAAAATAAAATCTTGGATTTAATTCTTTGTTTATATTTATAGCTAGACTCTAGAACTGAATCAAACCCTGTGTTACCAAATTGAACAATTTTAAAACACCAAATATAATTAATAATTTGATCATAAGCTCAAGAATTGAGTGTCTTCATGCATCAGTCCAGAGTATGTTAACCAGGTAGACTGAATAAATTATTTTTCTCCAATAGGCTTCTCATGATCAGAAAGTACCATTAAATAATCTGAGGGATTTAAATATAGCATACAGAATATTAAAGTAGTAGTATACAGAACACTCTTAGAAGGAATAAATGCCATAATTAAACAAGTCAGAGACAAGTTACTTGGTGATCTCTCTTTAACACTAAAACAGAGGATACCTGGACAATAGGTTTCAGATATTTTCTATCTGTCCCAATAATCAGATATTTAGGAGACTCCTCCACCAGGAAATCTAACAATTGTATCTGTTCACTTACAGGTGCAATAATGCATGATTGATTCTGTGTTATTTTTCCACTGTAATTCTCACACTCACAGTCTCCTCATCCACCAATATCTCCCCCATCCTTGAAGAAAAGTGTCAGAATTTAGCAGGTTGCAAACATTTTGGTAATTAAGTCATTTTGGTAATTATTCAAATTGGATAGCCCAAGCAAAACTCTTAGGGCAGCTGAAGGAAGAATTCTAGATAACTGTGTAGTAGAAATTAGTTTCACATATCCTATCAGAGTGTCTAAAGGCAAAGTTGCTGGATAATGTCACTTTTGTTGATCAGAAGAAAAACCAAGATAGGAAATAGGAAATTGATGAGGACCTATAATTTGAATCTGCTGTCCTCTTATAAACCGAAAAAGCAAACAATTTACCTATGCATCAAAGAATAGACTCATAAGATTTCTTTACAAATCCTTAGTGAGGAGGGATGTCTTCATTTGAGCTAGAATATTTAAAAGGGATGGTGATGTGAGAAAATGGGGAAACTTATTAAACACTGAAAAGCAAGAGGGAAAAGAAATGGAGAACTCTAAAAAAATCAGGAGTCATACATTAAGAAGCTAGGATAGAATGACACCCCACTCTAGGAATAAAATATAATAAGATATTTTTCAAATGGTCCAAAGAGAAATGAATATGATACTCAAAGGTTAAAAATTTCAGGTTGAAGAAAATCAAACCAAAGATATAGACAAGTTATCCTTATGCAATAGGGGGAAAATAATTATAATAAGAAAAATATTGGTAGAGTCTAATGACAAGCACACTCTACCAGCCAACAAATAAAATGTCAGGGATGGAGAGGAGACCTTCTTCTTCCTGATGTTATCTCCAGTATGAAGGGGTGAGACTTCCCCAGTGTCCTGGCTTCTTGCTTCCCAGTCACTACTTTCCAGATGAAGCAGACTTGGGAAAGCCAATGTTAAGTCTATGAACACACATGCACACACACACACACACACACACACAAAACTCACATGCATGCACGCGCGGAAAAACCCACACACATACCCAAAGCCAAGAGACACTGAGGATGAGATTCCACACTGAATTGAGAATTCAGTGAAAGGAGACATGAATTTATTTCAGAATAGTATAGTAATCCAATGCTTGGTCAGGGAACCAAGAAAAATAATAAGGATTCAAATGCAGGGACTAGAATAATGGTCAAGTGGCCAAATTGAGCTAGGGAATCCAGCTTCTTTTCTGGACTCCAGTCGAACAATTGGAGCAGTCTGTAGGGCCTTTACTAGGTGATGGATCTGATTTTTTACATTTATGAATTTTGATCTTTTTGTCACCAACACAGTACCATAGAGATTTTGCATTTGAAGATCACTGACTCTTCTGATGGCTCTGTCCAGACAGGAGTTACAGGGAGGGCTGCAGTGGGTGAATCATCAGTACAAGGCACATGGGTGTGAGCTGTCTTAGGCAGTATCAAACGTCACACCAAAAACATGCAGGATCTAGAAAAATCATGTCTCTGCAAAGGTGCTGGAAACAGTGTGGCTTCCCATATGCTGGAACCTCAGAAACCAACAAGCACGAACCAGATGAACAGGTTTTACATGCAAATGTCCACTTGGATGACCTTAAACAAACTCCAAATGGCCTTACTTTGGAAATCGCTACAGGCTGGACTTGAAAGTCACAGGTATTAGTTGGTATTATAAGTTTTGTAATACAGTTTGACCTGACATTACATGTTAAACTAACAGAGGAGCAGATAGTCGAGATGTAAGAAAAATGTTATTATACATTTCCAAAAGACAAAAGTATTTTCATAGAAATCAGGTCAGCTGATTTCTACACACGCTGTGAAGCACTAATGAAAGTCTAGATTGAAAATGTTAATGTTGGATTTAGGGATATTAGCGCTTCCTGCATAATTGACTGAGAAACACTATGAAACAAAAAAAGTACCACAATTCCTGTTACAAAATAGAAATAACTGCTAAAATAATCCATACAAAGGTAGAAGAAATAAACAATTATCACCTGTGATTATTTGTACAAACCCTTAAGTGAAATTCTAAATGAAGACATTTGAAATGTATGTAAATATAAAACATAAATAGATACAGATATAAAACATGATCACATATAATGACTCCCATAATGGAAAGAAGATATAATAATAAAACGTTTATCAGTATAATTAAACATGTGAGTAGAGTAAAATAAAATTAATCCAGTGGATGCCAAGAAACAATAAAAGTCAAAATCCACCTCTGTTTTCAAAAGCAAATACTGTTAGTTAACTGAATTCAATGAATAATATTTTTGAAAGATAAGTATCTGCTGGGCTTTTGATAAAGGTATAAGAGACTTCACATGGAAATCTTGCTTCCTCAAATTCATAGCAATAATAAAGTATGTATTTTAAAAACTCAAAAGATACAGTCATCCACAAAAACATGCCTGGAGTGAAATTGATAGCATCAAGTTCTACTTGAGGACTAAGACTACAGACCAATAGGTCTCGCCTATCCCATAGTAGGAATAGCTGTTTGTAGCTCCACTCCTGTGGAGAAAAGGAAATAAAAGAATTTCACCAGAGTCACAAATCTGTTGTGCAGAAGACTTCAAACAATCTATGTACATCTGATTTCAAATGGAGGGACTATAATTCATGCATTTTGTAAGTATGGGCATACAGTGAGTTCCTTCTGAAGGTGTAGTACAGAAATAAAAAGTAAACTCATAGAGAAGAAATCTAATAAACACTACCTCTACCAGGGGTGGAGGTCAAGGGTATTCTATAAGGTGTGTAATGAGTACTCTCCAAATCTGTCAAGGTCACTGGAGCACAAAATCTCAGAAACAATCATAGTTAAGAGGAGCCTAAGACGACATGAATAGATATAAACTGCTACCTGGGTAAGATACTGGAAAACAAAATAGATATCAGATAAAAAACAAAAAGCAGCTGGGGGTTTAGCTCAGAAGCATAAGCACCTGCCTGGCAAGTGCAAGATTGTGAGTTAAATCCCCGGAACCAAAAAACGAAACGAAAACAAAAACAAAAACAAATAAACAACAACAAAAAAAGCCAATCTAAGTTGGTAATAATATATCAATATTGGTTTGCTAACTGTGAAAATGCACCATATATAAATGGAGGGAACTTGATATGGTATATAAAAGAACTCTATGCATATGGGAACTATATTATTTTTATAATATTTCTATAAGTCTGAAACTATTTTAAAGTGAAAACTTTATTTTATAGAAGCGTTGACACACTTTGAGATAATTGGATGACAAAATGTTAATAAAAATGTGCTCTCCACTTCACATAAAAAATGGTACCACTTCTAGGAGGTAAAGAATTAAAAAGTAAAATACATCAGAATAATTTGGTACAATGAAGGAAACTATATTCAGAGAAAAGCATTAAATATACCATATAAAAGATTAATTTATAAACTTTAATATGTAAGTTTTATAGGTAAAGAATTACACTGATACATGTGTGAAATTTCAATAAGCAAATTTAACATATTTATCTATACATATATAGTGATTATTTAATACATGATGAACTCCTATGAGTCTGTAACAAAAAAATACCACAAATATAAAAATGACCAAATATCAGAATACAAATATGCAATAACTGGAATGGAAGTGCAAGTGATCACTGCAGGTTTACATAATAAATAATTTTTTAAAACTTTTTAGATGAATACATAAATATTTTTCAGCTACATTACCAAGTATAAAAACAATGCTAATACCCACCTCTGGCAAGGGTATGTTAATTATTCTCATACACCTATGACATGAATTCAACATTCGAGATTTATATAGTCATTATCCCAATCTGTGTTTTTACTGACACACAAAAATTGACTGTTTTTGAGACATCATGTGATAACTTAATAAGAGTTTATAAGGTGTAATGTTAAAATTCAGCATAGGCATATCTGTTTCCTCAAATACTGATCATTCTTTGTGGCAAAAATGTTCATTCATTGGTCATTTGAAAGATGCAAATTGAAACAAAACTGGGATTCCATCTCCCCCTGGTAAGAATGGTTATCATTAGAAATCAACCAATAACCAATTGCTGGAGGGGCTGTGGGGAAAAAATAAACCTTCTCTAGTGTTGGTGGGAATGTAGACTGGTACAACCACTGTGGAAATCAATGTACAATTTGTAAAAGCTAAATTTTGGAAACAACTCAAATGCCTATTAACCGAGGAATGGATAAAAAAGATATAGTATTTTATATAATGGAGTACTAATCAGCTATAAAGAAGGATAAACTTGAAACTTTTATAGGGAAATAGATGTAACTTGAGATCATACTCATAAGTGAAATAAATAACACTTGCATGTGTAAATGTTGTATTGTCTCTCTTATGTCATAAGCTGAAAGAGTAAGTAAGATTCAAAATATACAATAGATACTGTGAAATGAGAAGAAACTGTTCAAAAAGAGAAACTGGAATAGTGGAAAGGAGAAAAGAATGGAAAAGGAAAAATAAATGTATATACACAAAAATAGTTAAGATAGTTACATTGCTAATTGCTATTAGTTCATTGAAAATAAAGATTTATGCCTATATTGTTTGATCAATTTTTCATGCCCATATCTTGTGAAATGAGCAACTACTTTGAAGAGAGCAACACACAATGTACTAACCATTGTTACTCTCCTACAGTCTGGTTTTGAAATTTTGTGCCATTGTTTTTATTGGGTTTTTTCTTTGAAATAAAATTTTTAAATGTTCAAAATTCTTTCATCTCTCTTAAAATATATAGTACATTGTCACCATTTATGTTTACTTTACTGTTCAACAGGGTACCAGAACTTTTCTATCCTTTCTAACTACAAGTTTATTACCCATTCACTAACCTTTCCCTGCTCTCCCTTGCTCCTACTCTTCTTAATCTTTGATAATCAGACATTTTATCTCCAGCATAGATTAGTGCAATTATAAAACTGAACCAATTTTTATATGGTCTACATTTTATTCAAAAATTATTAACAATATCTAAATATTTATAAAAATCTGTTAAAGAAAATCCCCATTGGGTTTCTAATCAGTGCCTTTTAACTAACAAGTCTATGGTGATAGAATACACTTGTTCTCAAATAGGCACACTTCCCATCAAACAGGAAATAAGCGAACACCTGCCATTTGCACTATGTGATTTCCTTTTTCAAAAGTCTTGTCACTTTCAGAATTTTCCTCTTTGCTATTATCAGAATTACTTTCCATAAAAATAAAACTAACTTACATGGCAGGAACTCAAAGATACTGGATAGAAAGATGGAAAAATTGATTGATGATTGAATGAGTGGATGGATGAGTGGATGGATGGATGGATGGATGGATGCAAAGAAGTATGGCTAAAAGAAGGGATTAAGAGATGCAAATTAAGAAGGGAAGGAGAGGAGGTGGAGGGATGATAAATTGAACAGATAAACAGATGAGTGTATAAGCAAACACACGTGAAAGTAACCAAGCTCCTATTTTCAAAGTCACCATCTTCTAATTTTAGTATCATAATCATTAAAGCATAAGTGGTGATACGATTCCTACCAAAAAAAAAACAGTAATTGAGGCAGAAGGATAAAATTAGTATTAATCTATTGTAAAAATATTTTAACATTTCCAATGTTTGAAACTAAATAAAAAATAACATTTAAAAATAAAACTAATAGCTATGCTTTGCCTTAAACACGAAAGCCTTTTGTGACAGAAGTAGCGCAAATATTTTTAAACTTAAGGGACTCTAGGTTCCAAATAGATTTACATAAGCCCCTAGATCTGTTTAGATCTGAATTCATAATGCACCTAAACATAATATGGCAGCTTTTAAATATTTTTGATGACTGATCCATATATGAAAGGAATTTAAAATTTACTGTTAAAAAAGTCAATATTTCTAAAATAGACCATGAAAATAACATAGACATCCTTTTGATCCTCATGTGTATACTTTATTTGCCCTTGAAAAAATATGTCCAATGTACCTTTCAGAATGATTTATTAGGTGTTATTGTTACAGTGTTCAATATTGTTCGATACTGAACTACTATACTGATTACCACTCTCCACTCCGTGTTAGTTCTACCATGTGCTTTTATTTACCTCCTGAGGCAAAACATTTTAATTGGTTTAGAGAAGCTTGAACTCTCTTTTATCAAAATGGAGCTAACCCAGGAGCTGTGGTCCCAGGGCAGAGAAATCATGATCTACTTTATGTTTCTGAGATTTAAGACTTATAAACTAACAATAAAAAAGAAAGATAAAGCCTCTCTGTAAGGCACGAAGTTTTTATTGTATACATACATGCATATATACATACGATTTGTGTACTTATATATAAATGCTGGATACATATTATCATTTTAAAGATCCTAATATGTGTATATAAACATGCAATCATTCCCCAGGATCCATGAAGAGTTGGTCCTAGGATGCCCTGTGGACACCAAAAATCTACAGATGTTCAAATCTCTTGTATCAAATGATAAAGCAATTGTATATAGCCTAACCATATACTCTCTGATATGTTCTAAACTATTTTAAATTAGGTATAATGCCTAATACAGCAATATAAGTGCTTTGTGAATAACCATTACTTAAGGAATAACAACAAGAATTTAGGCTGCTTATGTTCAGTGGAAACACATTTTTTTCAGATATTTTCTTTTTTTGACTTTTATTAGCACATGTTTGCAGTACATAATTACACTCACTGTAGGGAATTGGTAAACACACATAACACATTTCAATTCTTTTTTCCCTTCTCTCCACTTCCCTTTATTTTTACAGCATCAGGTTCATTTTTAAGACCTTATAAAGTTAATTATCATAAATACAGATCATGATATGTTAAATACTGTTGTCTTCAGTTGGTGGACTATGTAGGACGAGAACCCACAGAAACAGAGGGCCAGACACATACATACTGTGCAGACACATGCATACATATACATATACAGATACAGATACAGATACATATACAGATACAGATACAGATACAGATACGTGTACAGATGTGCACAGCACTCAACCATAATTTCATACAAATATTGATATACACAAACTTTATTTAATTGTTTAAAAGAATCTTTAACATAGCAAAGCATTTTGGCCTATTAATCTAACCAAAATCTATAGATGTTCAAATCCCTTATATAAAATGCTGTAGTAATTTTATGTAGCCTAAGCTTATACTCTTTGGTACGCTTTAAACCATTTTAGATTAGGTATAATGCCTAACACTGCAATATAAGTCAATATAAGTCATGTCATTTACTTAGGAAAAGCAAATGAAACTACTCAATATTTCTCTTATTTCCTTTTGTTAGCAAAATGCTTGCCAAATTATACACACATTGAATTTATGGAATGCCAAAGTCAATTTTGAAATGATGTACAGTTATAGCAAGTCCTGCTAACTGCATAAACTTAGGCAAATGGTAAATTATTTTAACAGGCTTATATTTCTTTAAGTGGTCATTTTATAATCCTCTATTATTTATGAACAATGCACATGAAATAATTTGCCTGTGGCACAGAAATTGCATTTATTTAACAGACTTTAGTACCATACAGATTTCCCTATTGAAACTTGAAGCTAAACTGTGATTTGCACAAAGTCTAATATTAATCAAAATACACATCCAATATATATATATTACTAGCCACAGTAATAAACAAACATCTTTGACTATCATTTTCTAAAACTCTTTATTTTGTTGTAGTAAAAATGCTTAACACAGGTTCTACTCTTTCAACAAATTGTTTAATGTACAATAGAGCATTATTTAAAAAAATATTAACAAGGATGTGAAGAATCTGTTGGTGGAAATGAAAAATGGTACAACTGCTATGGAAAACAGTATAAAGGTTCATAAAAAATAAACTACCATGTGATTCACCAATCCAACTTCTGACAATTTATCTCAAAGAGCTGAAATAAAGGTCTTGAGAAGATATTAGTATAGCTACGTTCATTAGAGTACTTTTCACAATAAGCACAGTGTGAACACAACTTAAAACGTCCTTCAATGGAGGCTTAGCTTTTGCTTTGGCAAATCAAGTTAACGAGAATCATAAACCACTAGACACAGAAGAAGCAGGAGAGAAAAAACCAACCTAACCCAACCAACCCATTGCACAGGGATACAGTTATTCTTTGCAGTGATTTCTGTTACTAGCAGGAATATAAAAATCCAGTGGACGTGCAGTACATAGAGAATGTAAAACGAGTTGTCTAACGTGAATGGTCACTCATCACTGTCCTTTCAGTAAATGCCCAGTCTAGGCTCCGTCACAAGTTCTAGAGCTAAACTGTGCACTGCTTTTATTGCTTCAATCTAGTTGTGATTTTTTAAACCTCTCTTTTTATATAGACCTAAACAGAAGTCCTTGAGCAGCTATCTCACCCTACAAAATCAGAGGATTTTGCTGCACAAAAAGTTAACTCAAAGACAAAAATCACGGCATTTTATCCAGTGATGTTACAATGGTATTATTTCAATGACTTGATCAAAAGACATTTTCTTCTGAAAAGCACACTTATGGTTATGTAGAAAAGTAGGGTCTAGTCTTCTCTATAATCTAACATAAAACGTACAAAAAAATCTGCTCTCATGATATTTCTCCAGTGCATCCGTATATCATCAGAATGTACACGTGCACACTGCAGAACACTGGAACTGAAGTCGTACAGCCCCCAAGGCCACTTTATAAGAGCTTTCTTGTTAGAATGATACTATCTTTAGAAGACCAAGTGAGTGTTTGTTTGTTTTTACTAATTCAAAGTCTTCTTTTTCCAAATAACAACCACAATGCTACAACACCAAAATGATATAAAAACAAGTTTAAGTATCTTCTTTTGGTCAAATGTGTGACAAGTTTAGTATTGAAAAGAACATATTAATATGATGACTAGTGAATGTTCAAATCAAAAAGAATTCACGAATCCACAAATTATCCGAAAAATCTTGAAAAATGCCTCATTGTTGACTATTGTGTTTATATTTGAAAATTGGAAATCAAGGTGTACAACTAAACATGTTTTTCTGTATTTCCATAGGAACTGCATCTCATAACAACTCAATGATCCCAATTCCATGAGGGAAAACTACTTTACAGAGTGTTGCCATCTGATAATCATAGAAAGAAGAATAAAACTAAAAAGAATTATTATTTTGAAATGTCTAATAAAATTATATATTCAGACAAGGATTATAAACTGATTTTAAAGACCATTATATGATTGGTTCATTAGAATTTGATGCACATATGGAGCCAGTGTGACCATACAAATCATTTTCTGGTTGTAAACGGAAATTTTTATGCCCAATGGAATGAAACAATATCATCTTCATAATAGTGATCAATTTTTAGTTTCAGTGAAAATAGGATGACTAGAATATGTTTTCAGATAGAGTATAAAATACAAAATGTTTTAATATATTCTATCTAAAAATGTTTAGCTAGAATCTAATCAACATTTTGGAACTAAATTCTTAGGTTTCAGAAAATGCAAGATACTGACTGATTGTTAAAGCACACATTGAGGAAGCAGTAAGACAACACACAGAAGGCAAAATATTCAGCATATCAATTGGTTAAGTTTCTGGGTTATGAACCTGCTTTTGATCAAAAGATAGACTTACAGGACATGACAAGCAAATGCAATATAATAACCCCAAATTCAGTTATGCTTGTAGAAACCAACTATTAAAATTTTAGTGAAGAGTTTAGGAAAAGTAAATGTTCACCAGCTATCAAAATATACTAAGTGATTACAAATTTTATTAAGGGCTGGGAAAACAAGCAGCCAGCTCTCCGCTCTGGTAAGTGGCTGTGACCTGCAAGCTGCCACCGCTCCAGGGCAAGAACCATCACTATTTCCTGAGATTCACTCCATGTTGAAACTTGGGGCACTGGGAAAACAAGCAGCCAGCTCGCCACTCTGGTAAGCGGCTGTGAGCCTACAGGCACGCGGGCTAAGAATCAAACGTTCATCACCCCCCACACCCCGTTAGCAACTGGGAGCCAGAGATCTGAGCATGTCTTGCTAGTTTGACTATATGCAATATAGGAAATAAGGGGAATTTCCTTCTATCATCTCTTTGAAGGCAAATATTTTTATTACTGTTTTGCTCTGTTCTGATAATTGGTATTGCTCTATTCAATATTCTGTTTTTATAACTTTGGTATTTCCTTTGATTTTGCTGTACCTGACTGAAAGAAAAACTACTATGAAGAAAACAAGATATACTATTGTACCTATCACTGTTATCCCGTTAACCTGCTGTGAAGTTCTGCACCAATTTCACTACACTGCTTCAATTGGCTTTGTTCCATCTTGTTCTGCTGCATTTTACTATCTTCAAAATAAATAAATAAATAAATAAAATAATAAATTAAAAAATTTAAAAAGTAAAAAAAGCAACAACAACAAAACAGATTAGTAAGGTACTAAGAAACCTGAAACATGATATAACTAAACAGATAATAGACTTAAAAAGCAAAAGGAAGGGGCTGGGGATTTAGCTCAGTGGCATAAGTGCCTGCCTTACAAGCGCTTGGTTGTGAGTTTGATCCCTGGTACCGATAAAAAAAAAAAAGGAAGAAAAGAAAGTGCTATATAGGATATAACTGCATGTATATTTAAGTGTGTAGGATTAACAACCATGTTGCTAAGTTTTTGTTGGATCATTGAACAGAACTGTTTGCAGCCTCACTGTTTGAATATTTATTTTATACACTTTGATGTTGTAACTTGAACAACTATATCTAGGAAAACAGCATGTAAACAAGTGGTTTCTCACTGTTTATTTTTTTTGAAATTCTGTATTGTTTCTACCCTTTTTCTGTTTTGCTTTTTTCTTCTCTTTAAATAAAATTTTTTAAAAACTTTATTAAATATTATAGTGTTATGTGTTCAGTGTAGTGATATGTTCTAATTTTTTCAAATTTCATGTTCACTTCATTTGGAGGAACAATATAACATCAGCAATTTTTAAAAATACTTTCTTCTGATACTAGGACTTGAACTCATGACCTCACACTGCCCAGGCAGCCACTGTGCTACTAAGCTATATCCCCAGCCCTAAAAATACTTTAAAATTAAAAAATTAAATACAAAATGCCTTTATTACAACTACCCCATGCTCCAATCTATATTCTACACTCTACTTTTTCCATGACAGTATTCATTAGCTAGAGAAAATATATTTGGTTGGTTGGTTGGCTGGTTGGTTGGTTGGTTGGTTAACTGGTTGGTTGGATGGATTAGTGGTGGCATGTTTGGTTATCTATCTCTCTTCCAGAATGCAATCTACAAGAGACTGGATCTTGCTGTCATATCCACAATTGTACTTAGGACCTTGAAGAAATATGTGGCATGCAGCAAATGCTCTATAAATATTGATAAATTCTTGAAAAATACATTTGTGCAAAAATCACAGCTAATATCCTACTCATGAACATTTTGTTTTGAAGTTTTCCTTTGCTTATATATGTGGTCTTCTGAGCAAATGTACTGGAAAAATTGGGAAGAGGATGCTTCTTATTTTACATATGAATGGCACTTACCTTGTGTGCTGCCAGTTAATAAAGAGAGAAAGGATGGAAAGCTGTGGGATTCTAATTCTGTGTTACTTGAAATCACATGTGAACACTCTGCTGTGCGCAGCTGGGTGACATCCCTATGAAGTTCAAAGAGCTGAATTTTCTAGCACCTGTTCCTGAGCTATAACCTGTTTACACTTTTCATAATAAGATGAAACTCAATGTTTTCAGAAAGTCAGTACATGGGAGTTCTAAACATATCCTGTTAGAATTAAATCTTCAGTCTTAAAAATAAACCTTGCAGTGTTCAGATGAAAGAAAATTAAAACATTTTATTTTTAAAAATGTGACATGGAAAATCATAATCCAAAGCAACTATACCAGTGTGAATAGGGACATCTTTTCTAGCTACAGGAGGCATATATTATATTAAGATCAGATTTAAATTTATAAACTACAGAGAGTTCAGCTCAAAAAATACTAGTAGATTTTTGTCATTTATAAAGAATAGATTACAAAAAAACTAATAATATCATCATATGCTAATTATTTTTTGACTTCACACTGAAAACTCTATCTTAATAAAGGCCATGCAAAGACCACTGGGTTATGTGTTTGATGGCAGCATGCCGAATAGATTACTTTAGCTTTCTTAATCTAATCAAGTAACAGAGAATGAAGAGCAAACATCACACATACTGACAACATAACAGAAAATCAGTGACTTCATAACTACATTTTTATCAGGACACCATTTTTTACAACTGAACTTATATTTCCAACTCAGTTCTACTGTCATTTTTAGGGTTGGTTGTCTAAAACCTATGCCAACAAACTCGAGGCAAGATCTAGTCAATTACAAAAAAGAAAAGCTATCTTTCCACTCTGGCAATAATAATTGCATCTATTTAACTGAAATATAGTAAGATTTTACTGGTTACACACTATGTTAGGATCAGAAAATACAAAGAGAAAAAGAAAGAAGGTCTTTGTCCTAGGAGTGTTCATATTTTGTGATGAAAAGTGCTCTGTTTCCCAGGTGTATTCTAATATAAGCTTCATGAGAAGTGCAAAATATGCCCTAAAGTTATGTTAAATTAAATCAAATTTTAATATTAATTTTTCCTTAAAAAGAACATGCTAATGTGTTAAATAACCTATTAATATATTAGATTTACATGTCATCCAATGATTGAAGATGAAAGATAAAGTGCTTATCAAAATTAAAGGTCTATGCAAATGTAATAAAAGTATTATCAGAGTTATCACTCACCTAATTCCCTGATATCAGTATTAATTTTGATTGAAAGAGGACACCTTAAAAATATGTATCTAAAATATGCAAATGCACGAAGAAATAATTAAGCAGCTAACACACCAAGATCAAATAGGACTTTTTATTCAGAAATATGAGAAGACCTAAAGATAATTTACTGTAACCATCTACGGTTTACAAAGTTTCTGAGGCCATCTATCATCTATTCAGAATAAAAAGAAATTTTCCATCTAGTCAGAATGGAAAAAATATCACGAACCAATAGCAAATACTACACTGTAAGTGTTTCCTCTATGAATGTCAGTACCTATCTTCTAACTATATTAGGATTAAATAAGTTACTAGCACAAGGCACTTATACTAGTTCTCCATATATTGCAAACAGCCTTTATTTTTTTAAAGAGAAAAAGCAATAAAAACAGTATTCTAAACAAGATAGTAGGAAATTAACCATGGTTCATATATTGCATATTGTTGTCTTCAGAATAATTGCTCAAATTACAAGACATAGACCTGCAAAGTTGATCAAACAATGTAAGCACAAACTTCAGTTCTTTGCAATGAACTGAAAGAAATTAGTAGTGTAATTATCTTATCTATCCTGTGTCTGTGTGTATAGATACACATTTACTTATGTTATTTAAATGTGTGTGTGTATTTATATACACACACATTTACTTTTTCTTTCCCCCATATTCATAAGTGAAATAAATCTGACACTTATGTGTAAACATCATACTGTCTCCCTAGCACAAGAAACTCCAAGAGTTAATGCTATCCAAAATGTACAATAGATATTATGAAAGGGGAAGAAACTGCTCAAAAGTAAAGAACAATTAGGATAGAGTAAAGGAGAAAGAAGGGAATCAAACAGTCTTTGTTTACTTTTCTGTTTAAATAACATAATACACATAAGAAATTGATAATAATGCTTAATATATGACAAATAGTATTTTTACTTTTTGAACTTAAAAGTGTTGAAATCACACTTTGATTGTAGCTATAGTAAAATACATCATTAATCATATTTATTTGATGGGACATAGTTTGCCAATACCCAGTCCAGAATTTTATAACCAGCAAAGTATATTCATCAAAATTAAGACAGTGGATTCTGAATGGAATGAATAGTTAGAAGCACCACAAATCTGTTTCTCTACTTAGACGACATTTGCATTGACAGAATCTGTCTGATTAAATAATTTCAAACCTCTGGAGTGTATTGAAGGCATACAACTTCCATGAAAAAGTTTAGAAAGTAAATAATGGTCATTTTTTTGTCTATTTCAAACCTTAGAACAATAGCAGGTGCTTATCTTCCACCTCTAGCACCATGAAGACAGTTACGAATGTTTTTCTGGAGTTTGTGGGAGCCAGGGCTAGAAAAAAGGGACTCTGAGGCTTCCAAATACCAGGGATCTGCTTCAATTGCTGATTACTGAATTTGGTCACAGAAATACAGTCAATGAGGCAGGTAGCTAGTGTGGTTGCTCCTCCCCACAGTGTTGCAACCTCACCTCCTCTAGTTGTTGAATCCCAGGCTATTTAAAGGGTTATGTACAGGTCCTTCTGCCCAGCTTCACAGTTCTCTTTATCCTTTTTGGAAACTGTGTATTAAAGACTACAACAATCAAATGTAACAATGCATATGGGGAAAACCATGAAGTGACAACATGAGCTCACAGAAAGGCTCCACTGGTAAGACCTTAACTTTACACATCAGGATGACCTCAGGAACACTTACATCATGCAACAACATTAACAAAGATAAACCAAACAATAAACAAGCAAAAACAAGAAAATTGAAATGTGGAAGAAAAGGTAAAATCTGGTTCCAAGAGTTTTAATACTATTCAACTCAAATGCTCAGTTCTCAACCAAAAAACAAAACAAAAAAAAGACAAGAAAGTATGCCTCATTTGAAAGAAAGATATAGGGGTTGGGATTATACTCTGAATTAAAGCACATCCTTAACATGTAAAAGCCCATTGGTTCAGTCCCCATATTACTCCCCAAAAACAAAAACAATGAGTCAACATAATATATCTATAAAAAGATCTGAAGACAGATTTATCCAACAAAGACTTTGAAACAACTATCATGAAGCTACTCAGAGAAATAAGTTAAAATGATGGAAAGGTTAAGAAAAAATTACTTGAATGAAATGTAAATATTACTAAAGAAATTTTTAAAACTAAAAAGAAACAGTAGATCAAAAAACAAAAGTAAAATGACTGAAATGAAAAATACATTGGAGTGATTCAGAGGCAGGTCTAAATACGCAGGATAAAAATCATGGAATTTGAAAATAGAACAAAGGGGCTGGGAATATAGCTTATTGGCATAAGCAACTGCATGGATAGTGAAAAGTCCTGAGTTTGATTTCCAGAATAAAAAAGAAAGCAAGCAAGAAAGAAAATAAGACAAAGAAAATTATTGGGTCTAAAGGAAAAAAAGATTTAGGAATAGTAAGCACAATTTAAGATACCTGTGATCATGTAAGCAGATTGATATATACATTTTTGGAAACTCTGATTTGAGGTAAAGAATATTTAAATTAAAAAATAATGATTGCAAACTCTGAAAATTTCATGAAAGACATGAATATAAACATACAAACTTTTTTTTAAATTCTGAATAAAAACAACTCAAAGAGACCAACATCAGGACATATTAAGATGAAACTTCTCAAAGACAACAGGATAATATTGAAAACCAGCATTTGTCACATACAGGTGATGCTCAATAACACTATCACAAAATTTGTCATCAGAAATTATAGAGACCACAATATAGTGGAACCAATATATTCAAAATATTAAAGGAAAAAATATCAACCAAAAATCTTATATTTTGCAAAATCACCCTTCAAAAGTGAAGGAAAATTAAAGACATTTTCTAATAAACCAAAAATATGGAAACATATGGCCACTAGATCTGCCAAACAAAAAATACTCAAAATTGTCCTGCAAGATGAAATGAAAGGACATTAGACAGTAAGCTGAAGCCATATAAAGAAACAAAGACAGAATGCATTTTTTTCTGCTCACCATGGAATAATTAGAAATCAATAACACAAGCAAATCTTCAAAATCTACAAGGTCATGGAAATTAAACAGTACACTTAATGAATGGATCAAAAAATCACAAGACAAATTATAAAAGACTTAGATTATTGAAAATAAAAATTGGATATACCAAAACAAGCAGCAAAGCCAAAAACAATGCTAAAAGAGAAATTTGTAGTTGTAAAACCACTTACATTAAAAATTGAGAGACGTCTTAAATCAACATCAGGAAAATGACAAGAATATGTCCTTAATATACAAAAGTATAGTGAAAGTTTTAGTCAAAGCAATAAAAGATATTTTAACATTTCATGAATACAGGAAAGTAAAGTACACTGGTCTATTCCTGTTGTTAGGACAAACTGCCTGACAGATGCAGCTTAAAGACAGAGAAGATTTTTTGGCTCATGGTTTCAAAGGTTTCAGTCTATGGTCAGCTATCTCTAGGGAGAAACATCGTATTGGAAGGATACGTGGAGCAAAGCTGCCTGCTTCCTGGCATGGAAGGTGGAGCACAGGGAAAGAACGTGAGCAAGAAATATACTGCACACCGCCAGTGACTTGACCTCTGCAAGTGGGCCCCACCTCCTAACACCACATTAAGGTCTGAACACCACCTGGTTATGTCCACCGTGGTGGTCCTGTCACCTTTCCAGGAGTTGATCTAGTCAAGTTGACAATTAAGAGAAACTGGCATATAAGGGCTGAAACTGTTTGTTATGGTTTAGATCTAAAGTATTCCCCCAAATCTCATGTTCAGAGATGGGACTTTTGAAAGGTGACTGGATCACAGGGTTACCATAACCATCAGTGGAATAATCTATTGATGAATCTGTAGCTGAATATGCTGTTAGGAGGTGGCACCTGATTAAAGGAGGTGGGTCACTGCCAGCAACCTGGAAGGGTGTGCCCTTGTCCCTGGCTCTTTCTTTTTTTGTTTCCTGGCTGCCATGGAGTGAACAATTTTCTCCTGCCATTTCTTAGAGCTAGGTAATTATGAACTGAATGCAATGAAATCATTAGCCAAAATAAACGTCTCATCCTTGAAATACTGTTCATCAAATATTTTGTCCCAAGAAGGGAAAGAGACTGACACATTGTTGCTATTAAACACAATTATGTATATGAGAAAATTTAGCCACAACTTGGGGTCGAAAATCAATATATGAAATTATGTGCATCCCTGTATAAGTCTGACAAATAATTATAAAATGAAACACAGAAAAAGATATCCAAATATCAAGTACAAACAAGTTAAATACCTCCTAATTAAGCCAATAAAAAGTGCCAAATCTTTTAAAGGGAAAATTAAAATTAAAAGAATTGCTGAAAAATTTTAAAAATAAAAAGACTGCCGATAGAAATGAAAAATTTAACAGGAGAGATCAAGTGGAATATTTACATGCATATATGTAATATGCAATATATTCCACAAAAAAATGTATACATACTTTACCAGTTTACCATACTAATGTCTGGAAGCTACTGGCCACCAATGTGAGCACCTCTCATAACTGTAGGGGCCAAACATAGCTTGTATTATTCTCATGATGTCTCAATATATGTAGTATTAAAATAATTATATGTTTTTATTTTCCTGATGTATACATTTTTTGGTAGTCTACCCTAACTGATCTTTGCATTCAACACAATTCCTGTCAAAATCCCAGTAGAATTTTAAAGAAATTAACAAACTCATAGAAATGAAAACATCAAATGGGTGAAGAAATTCTTAAAGTTATATAACAAGTGGAAGGGAAGCCCAAGATCCCATCATCAGCAGATTCAGGCCTATTTCTTTTGCTGCAAAAATGGCAACTCTTTTTGAATGGCACCTCTTTCACATAAAAAGAATGAACAATCTATTCTCAAATAGTGGGAGAAAAACAAAGTGCTCTCTTCACTCTCTTTTATAACGATTTTAATCCTATTTGGGGGGGCATAGCCATCAGGATTTAATCACTTTCCCCTGGTTCCCGCTCCCTCTTAATGCCATCAACAGTGGGGATTAGGAAAAAATGAATTTTGAAGTGGCATATTTAGACTGTAGCAAAATCCAAATCTAAGCCAAAAGTAGTGTGCATTTTTTCCACTCTTCTTTATTCCCTTTTCCTCTGTATCCCTTCTACCTTGGCCCATTTTACCTTCACTATGTCTACAAAGAAATCTCTAGTTAATTCATAGCATCGTGTTGTCCTCTGAAAACCGGTATATATTTCCTGTGTAAATCAGTCAGTGAGTTGGCTAGAGAGGAGAAAGAGTTTTAGTATCCTTCAACGAATATCAAGACAGACTTTAGATCCGCATTGTTATTCATGTCTCTGGATCTTTCTACTGTGTTTTTCGAACCTAGTTTCCTGGCACTATTATTCTTCAGATAGTCCACACAACTACATTGACAGGAATTTCTCACATATACCTTTATTTTCCTTGTTCTTACTTCCTCTCTTTTGACCTTTTATCCTCTTCCTTAGTTCTGAGACCATTTTTCCACTAGAGGTAATACTAATTCCAGAGATAGTCACTGAAAGTCTTCTGAGAGCAAAGAAGCACTGTAACAGCCTAGGACGACAATGGCAGAGAGAATAAATATAGGCTCCATTTTGGGGCAAGAGTGTTAGGTTGGAAACACAAGGTTTTGCACCCCAAAGTAAGAAGTGAAGGTAAAGCATAAACTGAGCAGCCTTCCCAGGGAGTGCAGTCTAGATTGAGGGAACCTCATACTCTGACATTTGGTCTGAAATGATTTCACTTTCTCAGAGACCTGTAAAAATCACATTGAAACCCTCTGGAGGAAGGTATCATTCTAAGCTTGAAATTATTTTCTATGAACAATTCTGCAATTCCAATATCTAGAAGCATTTAAAATATGGCTAAGCACCAAAGCAAACATGAAAAAATGAAAGAGAATAAGCAGAAATGTGAGAGGATTTGATCAGGTCTAAAAGAGCTCTAGATAATAACATTAACTGATCCATATTTTAAAATAAGAATGAGCCTCTAGAGTCACCGTGTTCCAGGAAACATCTAAATCAAGAACTGAAAAAAAAAAAAAAGCCAGGCATGATGGTGCACTCTTGCAATCCCAGAACTTGGGAGGCTGAGGCAAGAGAATTGCTTGCAAGTATTTTAAGCCCTCAAACAGAAAAAACTCCATCTATGACTGATGTATCACACAAAATTATCTTTCAAGATTGATGCAGACATAAGATACTTCTATGATAAATATCACTGAGGAATTCATGACTATCAAACTAGTACTCCAAAATGTTCTGAAGGACATTCTAGAAAGAGATAACAAGGACTCCAACTCCATGAACTCGACAGAATAAAACCACCAGGCAAGGTAAGCAATTAAAGAGAGGGGAAGAGGAAGAAGGGAACCAAGAGCAGGAAAATAACATGACAAAGATAAGTCAATACGTATCGATTGCCTATCACTACATCATCAGTGTTAATGGTCTCAACTCACCAATTAAAAGAAACAGACTAGCATGCATCAAAAAGCAAGATCCAATAATGTGCTGCATACAAGAAACACATTAATTAAAAAACAAATTTATAGACAGAAAAGCAAAGGATGGAAACCAACACACTATGTGACAGGAATCTAGAAAAAAGCAGAGGTATCTATTCTATTTGAGGACAAAGTGGATTTCAAGTCAAGAATGATGACTAAGAGAGATAGAGAAGGTCACTACATCCTTGTAAAGGGAACATTCCTAGAGAAAGGGATAAGAATCATAAATATGCATACACCAAATAGCAGTTCATCCAACTATATAAAACAATTATCAATGGACATGAAAGATCAAATAAGCATTATGGGGCCTCAATACACCACTGTCACAAATAGACTGATCAACTAGATATAAAATCAACAAAAATTAAGAGAACTGAACCAAACTTTTGAACAAATCAACTTAGTTGATGTCTACAATGTTCCACCTCACAACATCAGAATAGACATTCTTCCCAGCTGTACAAGGGATGTTCTCCAAAATACACCACATACTAGTTAATACAACATGCTTAAATGAATGCAAAGAAATTGCAATTATTGCCATATATATTATCAAACCATAGTGCAACCACAAGGGCTTCATAAACACATGGAAATTACATAGAACCCTCCTGAACAACCAATGGGTCACAGATGAAATTGAAGAAATCAGAGTTTCTACAATTAAATGGCAATGCTAATACAACATACCAAAACTTATGGGACACAATGCAACCAGTCTTATGAGGGAAATTTCTATCTGTGAATTCCTATATCAGAAAAACAAGTTTAAATAAACAACCTAATGTTGAAACTTAAGTTTCTAGAAAAAAGACAAGTCAAGCACAAAACTCACACAAGGGGGAAACTGTAAAGATCAAGACAGAAATTAATGAAGTGGAGACTGAGAAAACAATACAAAGAATCAAGGAACTGAAGAGCTGGTTCTTTGAAAGACTGGATAGAATTTTAAAAAGCCTTAGCCAAATTTATCAAAAAATGAAAGAAAAGATTCAAAATCATACAATTAGGAATGAAAAGGGTGAAATCACAACAGATCCTTCAGAAATCTTCAAGATCATCAATACCTACTTTGAGAACCTACATTCTAATTGAAGGTCAGCCTGCTCCCCAGAGCCTGTTCATGCTTGGGTTGCAAGAAAAGAAACTTCCCAGAACTGTTCCAACTGCAAAAGTCAACTCCGCCTAGGAATGTACCCTGTGAATGATTCTGTCACAATCTGCTACTCACACCTGGCTCACCTGAAGAGCACCCTTTCCCCAGAACAACCCTTAAAAGCCCTTTCCCCAAGCCAAATGGTGGCTGTCTTAGTACACAAGGGCGCCCTCCACCCGCCCAAAAAAGCTTTTCTCTCGCAGCGGTGTCCTGTCTGGCTTTGCATGGATTCTGGTCCATCACTAATAAGATGAAAAACAGACAAAATGGGCAGATTCATATACATATTTATCAAAGCTGAATCAAGAATACATAAAAATTCTAAATAAGCCAGTCTGAGTCAATGAAATTGAAAATGTAATTTAAAACCTACCAACAAAGATAATCCCAGGTCCTGACAGATTCACTGCTGAATTCTGTAAGAAGTTTGAAGGAGAAGCCACTGCTTCTCAACTCTTTAATGAAATTGGAAGGAAAACAATGCTCCCAAATTCATTCCTGGAGGCAGACATTACTATAATACCAAAACCAGAGAAGTATACATCAATTTCCCCAATGAACATAGATGAAACAATCCCCAATAAGATACTGGCAAACAAAAGGAAGCAAATCATCAAGAAGGTTATACACCATAACCAGCTAGGATTCACTCCTGGGATGCAGGGATGTTGCAACGTATGCAAATCAATAAATGTAATGCACCATATTAATAGAGCCCAGGGGAAGAACCACATGATTGTGTCAACAGACACAGAAGAAAAACTTGACATAGTCCCAAACCCATTCATGATAAAAAAAAAAACCCTACAGAAAACCTATTGGTGGTCTTTATCTCAATCCAATAAAAGCCATCTATGAAAAACCAACAGCCAAAATTATACAAAATGAGCAAACACTGAAAAATTTTTACATTAAAACCAGGGACAAGATAAAGATGTTCACTGTCACCATACTTATTCAACATAGTTCTGGAAATATTAGCCAGAGCAATTAGATAAAAGAAAGAAATAAAAGGAATAATAATAGAAAAGGAAGAAAAATTATCATTATTCATGAAAGACATAATACTCTATAAAGAACCCCCAAAACTCCACCAAAACATGCCTAGAATAATCAAATTCAGTAGCATAGCTGGATTCAAAGTCAGCATTCAAAAATCAATAATATTCCTGTATGCAAATAACAAACTCACTAAAACACGAATTAGGGAACACCTTTTACAATAGCATTTAAAATATAAAGTACCTAGGAATCAATCTAATAAAGGACATAAAAGGCCTCTACACTGAAAAGTATAGTATTTTGGAAAAGATCAAAGAGAATACAAAAAAAACCAACAATAGTTATACCTTTTCTTGGGTAGGAAGAACCAAAATATTGGGAGTGGCCATACTTCTAAAATTTTTATGTAGATTAATATAATCCCAATCAGAATTGCAAAAGCACATCTCACAGAATTAGATAAAACAATCCTAAAATTTATTTGGAGTCATAAGAGACATAGAATAGCAAAAGCAGTTCTGGGCCACAAAGGCAAGGCAGAGGCATCACAATCCCTGACTCAAAATTATACTACAAAGTTCTTGTGATAAAAACAGCATGGCACTGGCAGAAAATCAGACCTGAAGATCAATGGAACAGATTAGATGATGCAGAAACAACTCCAGATACAATTAGTCAACTTATCTTTGACAAGAGTGTGAAATGCCTTCACTGGAAGAAAGATAGGCTCCCTTAATAAATGGTACTGGAAAAACTAACTTTCCATGTGCTAAACAATAAAACTAGGCCCATATCTTTCACCATGCACTAAAATGAAATCCAAATGGATCAATGATCTAAATATTAAAGCACAAACACTAAATCTGCTAGAAGGTAAAATAGACATATCCTTGAAGACATTGGAGTAGGCAAACACTTTATGAACAAAACTCTGACTACACAGGAAGCATCACAAAGTATCAACAACTAGAGTCTCATCTCATGAGAATGCTTTTGCATGTCAAAAGAAATCACCAACAGAGTGAGGAGACAAACCACAGTATGGGAAAAATTCTTGCCAGTTATTTTTCAAATACTCAAATAAATGTTCTAATATCTAGAACACATAAAGGATTAAAAAATCAGACTCCTCAATTTTAGACTCAATATAAAAATAGGCATCTGAAATGAATACATGCCTCTCAGATGAAGTATTAGAAATGGCAAATAAATATATGAAAATGTTCAATATCACTGGTCATTCAAGAGATGTGAATTAAAACAACACTGAGATTCCATCTCACCCAGAAAAATGGCTATTATCAAGAAATCAATCAATAACAAATGCTGACAAGGCTATGTGGGAAAAGTAACACTTCACTACTACTGGGGGGAGTGTGCACGTTTGTAACTACTACAAATCAACATGAAATTTCTCCAAAAAACGAAAAGTAGAGGTTCTATTTGATTCAGCTATTCCCCTTCTTTGTATCTTCTCAAAAGAATTAAAGCACATACCACAGCAATATATGCACATCAATTTTATAGTGGCACAATTTGTAATAGTTAAATATTGGGAACAGCCCAAATGCCCTTCAACCCATGAATGAATAGAGAAGTTTTGGGAGTTTTTTAAACAATTAAGTACTACTCTGCCATAAAGAAGGATAAGCTTCAGATACTTTTAGCTAAATTGAAGCAACTTAAGATCATACTATAAAGTGAAATAAACTTGACACAAGTGTTAAAATATTGCATGTTTTCTCTGGTGTGAGGACTTGAAAGTGTAAATAAGAACTAAAATGTATAATAGGTATTGTGAAGTGGAAAGAAAATGTTCAAATAAGAAGGGGAACAAAGGAGGGGGTGGGGAAGAAAAGAAGGGACAAGAAAAGAGAAAGAACAGAAGAAAAATGGCAATAAAGCTTTTGTAATAAGGTGGGGAAGAGGGCTGAAGAGAGGGAAGGGAAATGGGAAAAAAGAAGTCAGATACAGCATGTAGAGGCATACACTCCTTATGATGAATGTTATCTTTAGTTATATCTAAAATGTACTAGTAAAATAAAAAAGAAAAGAGTGGGGAAAATACACTGTTTAGTCATCATTCAAAAGATAAGAGATTAGACACCCTCCAACATTTAGACCCAATCATCTCACCGTGAGCTTTACTTACCCTAGTATCATCCTGGCATGTTTGACCTTAAGCTTCAAATTAGCTGAGTCTACATGTCTCTTATTTAATACATGTTTCCCAGTATTACCCCTGGTGCCTAATCTTACATGGAGGTTCAACAAATGTTTGTTGCATAAATATAGTCACAGAAATCTACTACTACTGGAGGCACTCCGTATCTATTCGTACTAATAAAACTGAAATGTACTGAGACTAAGTAACCTTCACAGTTACCTACATCAGTGAATAGAGTGGTACTAGAATCGACAGTTAATTGTAGTAGCTAATACTTTTATGACACTATAATATATCAAGTACTCTTTAAAAATGTACACATATGAAATTTTAAGGACCATTACAGCCTTATTTAGTGCTTATATGAGCATCTTCATTGTAAAAATAAGAAAACTAAAGCATAGAGAAACTGAGTCATTTTTCTGGATCTTATGATTACTGAAAAAGTAGAGATTCAAGTGGTCAGACCCCAGACTCCAAGTTATTACTCACCTCCAACTCATTGAGAATGTTATAAATGTAGCTGCCTCTTTCCTATACTATGCTGTCCCTTTCCCAAAATGCAATCAGATCCATTGGTACTGTCCTTCTCAAATCTTTCTGTCTTTGCAAAAAATCTCATCTTAAATTTTTGTTTGCATGAGCTGTGAAAAGCTAACTATTCTACTGACTTTCTAAAGGCAATGAATCACAAGGTACTGCTACCTAAATGAATTAATTTTTAGTGAAAACTAGTCAGTCCTGTTATAAAATCTAGCTCAACAGTGACAAAGTTCAACAATATAAAAATGTTAATACAGTCTAGTCTCACTTTGTGAAGTTTTATAAAACATACTGGTTAACTGGCTAGCCATGCTAAATTAATCTTTCTCAAAAGACTTCAAATTTTTCAATCTTAAACACTGTGCATTGCACAGTCATAAGACACAGTGCTTCTTATGACAGAGTAGTTTGACAACTGTATGTTGCACATGGTCTACTTTTAAACTATTAGATTCAGTCAAGAGTCCACTGCCTGATCTGGTTGCTCTTACCATTTGAAGACTATTGGCGTATTTGTCAGAGTAGAGAGCTGTTTTCTATTTTGCACATATCTACTTTGAAGGCATTTATTTGCTATGTCCTGCATGCCAATTTCACATATCATATATATATTTCATATCTGTGATATGATACAATCAATATGTGTAAAACCTTCTGTTCTAAAATTATTTCAGACATCAATATTCTTTTTGGTCAGATGTAAAAATTGCCATCTGTTTAAGTCCAACACAAAGCATAAAGAGAGTTTTCACATAACTAAAGCACTATTTACTCAAATTTAAATTGAAGATTGCTATCATTTGGGAAAAAATCACATACTACAGGCAATCCACAGTGGACCCCATTGGAGAAGTTTCTCCACATTATTAAAAAACAGCAATGCAAGAGGAAAGCATTTTAGTGTATTGAGAAATGTATTCCTTCATGAGAAGAAATATCCCATTAGTGCAAATATGATCCTGGACTCTCATAAGAAGGCAGACCTGAGGTGACAGGCAATGCAATCTACAGAGCACAATTACCCACAATTGGACTAATATTGTACAACTGAAGATTTTCATGGACCTGTCATATATTGTCACCCCATTAAGGTTCTGAAAACCAGTGTTGTTTAATCTCTTCTAGAAAAATTAAATACAAGGCAAGTCCTGCTACATAGGGCATTGGTTTGCTGGTCTGAGGTTCTCTTTCAGCAGTGTGGGCACTGCATGGAGAATGTGCCTTCATTTTAATAAACAGCGTTACTGCACACATGACATGTAGTCCCTTGCAGACCCTCTCTCCATCCTGCCCTTTGCCTTGGGAGGCCAAGAGGCAAGGGCCACAGTAACAGGCTGTCCTGGCCTCTCCTTAGGTGTGCTCTCCAGCAACGGGAAACCCACACAGGAGACCACAGGGATAGAGAAGAGTGTAGTTAGATTGACTCAGAGTGGTTATTTCTTTCCACAGAAGGTCACAGCTCTCAAAGCACATGATTTTCTGCTTCCAGGTTCCAACACCCCATCTCTACTCTTCCCATTGGTCTGCTGGTGGATGCATTCCTCCTACCAGACCCAGAGCACTGCTCTTGCAATTTCTTTATTCCCCAACCACTTTTCTTATGTGGTCCCTTTAGAAACACCCCACTCACACATGAATTATCTTAATAGGAATTATCTTAATTGAAATGTGCCATGAGTTTTTACCTGACTTTTGTTGTTAAAATTAACATCAGAGCTGGGTGTGGTGGTGCATGTCTGTAATCCCAGCACTTGAGTGGCTGAGGCAGGGTCCTTGAAAGTTCTAGACCAGTCTGACCTACAAAGTGAGCTCAAAACCAGTCTGAACTGCATAATGAGACCCTGTCTCAAAAAGACAAAAAAATTAACATCAGGAAAGTTTCTTTAGCTGTCAAATTTAATGAATCACATCTAGAAATTATGTTCAATTTTTTCTTTGATCTTGCATATGTAAACTTTCTTTTACCTACAAAATTAATAGTTGAGATATTTTAACTAATGTGACTAAAGAGCTTACGAAATCCTCATTTTATCCTTTACAGGAAAATCTAAATGATTCAGAATAAACAATGGACCTAAAAGACTATTTTCTATTCTTCATTGAGCACTTTTTAATGTCAGCTATTTTGCTAAGCACCAGAAATTTAACCATTGATGAAAAAGCTCAGAGAATAGTCACTAATTGCTATGCCACTTGATGAATGAAAGTGATGAATGAAAGTATAGTTTAGCTCAGTATGGAATACAAGTGAAAGTTGCCTGTAGAAAGAAGGAAATGTTTTTAAACATGGAGGAAACTCAGCCTTCTATACAGCTCAGAGAGAAGAAACCAATCTCTGCAAGAACTACAACTATAGCATGAAGAGGAAGAGCAAAGTTAAGATGCCATAAACCACTGTGTATCTTGTGTTTTAAAAAGAAAAACTTAAAAGATATCTTTTGCTTACTTGGAAGATGCAGACTATTTTAAATTATTAAAATCAGTTCAAGTGCTGTAAGCCAGAAGGACCATCTCAACCTGAGGATTTATTATCGCTCAGCCATCTGTGACCAATAGTCCCTGCAGAATTGTTTCAAATTTATTTTCCCAAGTTAAATCTAGGAGAGAAAAAAACTTGGCCCCTTCTCAGCAGGTGAACATCTGGATTCAGTCTGAGCAGGTAAGAGCCAGATACTGATATTTTAAATTTTTAATGATCATAAGGAATAACATAGAAATATATTATCCTAGTGTAATAAAGCAGAAAGTATTAATCAAATTAATTAGAGGAATACTGAAAGTATTTGGAATACCAAAAGTTCTACAAAATTTTAGAATCCATTTTAGAAGATCAAAAAAATCAGACAATCAAACAATGAAAGCACAAACTATTCTTTTTGATGAACTAACAGAATTAATAGTATCGTTATTTATCTTGCACACTTAAACATACATAGTTATATGTATATACCTACAAATTGTTCTTTCTTTTCAAGTACTTTCCCTTTCATTATTACAATGTCTGTTGTATATTTTGGATCTTATTACTCTTTCAGTTTTATTGTTATTACTTATTTTTTACACCAGAGAGACAATATGATATTTACAAATGAGTCTGATTTATTTCACTTGAACAACTACTGCTAAGAAAAAAAATATGTAATGTATTAACTAGTGTAGATTTCTTACTGGTTTTTTTAAATTTTATTTAAAGAGGAAAAAAGCAAAACAGAAAAAGAGGTAGAAACAATACAAAATTTCAGAAAAAAAACAGTAAGAAATTACTAGTTGATAAATTACATATTGTCTTCTCAGACACAGTTGTTCAAGTTACAAAGTTAAAGCATACAGAGTGGACATTCAAACAGTGAGGGTGTAAAAAAGTTCAGTGATTCAATAACAACTTAGCAACATGGTTATCAATCCTACACACTTCAACATAAATGCAGTTATATCCTTTAGAGCACTTTCTGTTCCTCCTTTTACTTTTTTTAAACTTTTTTTTTAATTTAAAGAGAAACAAAAGCATGTAAAGGGTAGAGATAATACAGAATTTCAAAAAAAGATAAACAATAATAAATCACTAGTTGATAAACTACATAACTGTCCTCTTAGAAATAGTTGTTCAAGTTACAAAATTAAAGCATACAAAGCAGATATTCAAACAGTGAGAGTGTAAACAGCTATGCATGCATGAACCTCTACATGTATTTCTATCCTTTCTGTATTAGAGGGAAAAATAAAACTTAGCAAGACAAAACAAAACAAATTCCTATAAAAACATGAAACCAAAAAGTCTTATAAAACCATAGTACAAGGTGATCTACAATGATTGCTGTGTTGTTTCTTATTATCTTCAATAGAATTGTCTATATCATCAGGCATAAATGAATATAGCAGTATAATTGAATATAGAAGTACATAACAATATTAGTAAAAATAAAACATTGTAGACAGTATAAAACTTCAAAGGCAGGTAATAATCAAACCAGAGTGGATATTCTAGTGAATCTTGTCATCTTAAGTGCAGTTGCCTATACTCTCAGACTTGATACTATCAATCATAACAGCTTTGAATAAAATCTATCAATACAAAACAGCAATCTAACAAACCAGATTTGATTATGATCAGTCATGGTAAAACAGTGTAGGTTTTACAGAGCTTTAGATTAACTTAATAGGAAATTAAGGATGATTACCATACTATATCCTGTTACTTTCAGGATTACTGCCTATGCCCTCAAGTCTAGTATAGGTAGAATGACTGGAACAGAATTTAATACATCTAAGCAGAGTAGTGTGGGTAATGTGGGTTTTAAATCCTGGTTCACTATTAACAATATAGTGTATCAATGCAATCTATGTTAAGAGATTCTAGCCATCCTTCTCTGCCTCATTTCTGCTATGCTATTTTTCTGCCTTTTTTTCTAGTTTTCCCCTTCATTCTACTACCTGCCCCACTCATTGAGGCCTTTCTGCCACTCTTCCTAAAATCCTAGTATTTTTTTTCTCTCTCTCTAGAATGTCCTTCAGTATTCTCTGTAGGGTTGGATGGGTGGTCACAAACTCCTCCAGTTCCTCTTTGTCATGGAAGCATCTTGTTTCTCCATTAATTTCTAGTGACAGTTTTGCAGGGTACATCAATCTGGGCTGGAGGTTATTTTCTTTCAGGGCTTGGAATATTTTGCTCCAAGCTCTTCTTGATCTGATGGTCTGTGTTGAGAAGTCAGCTGTGATCCTGATGGGCTTACCTTTATAGGTAATCTGTTTCTTTTCTCTGATGGCTTTTAATATTCTGTTTTTATATTGAATTCTGATATCTTGATTATTATATGTCTTGGTGTAGATCTGTTTTGGTTGTAGGTGGCTAGAGTTCTGTATGCCTCACATAACCAAATGTCATTTTCTTTTCCCATGCTTGGGAAGTTTTTCTTGATTATTCTTGTGAATAGCCTTTGCAATTCTCCTGTATGTATTCCTGCTTCTTTGTTCACATTTCTTATTCTTAAATTGTAGACTCTCTTGTCATCTTCTAGCCTTTGTATTGTTACTGCCTGTTTCCTTATTATTTTTAAGAGATCTTTCCTTTCATGATCACACATTGCAAACTTGTGTTCAAGTTTTGATAGTCTATCCCTAGTTTCTTTTAAGGCATTTTGCCAGCTTTCAATGGAGTTTTTAATTTCCTGGTAGTCTCTTTGAATCTGCTTCATGTATTCTGTATTTTCTTTAGATTCTTTATTGAATGTTTCTCTCCTTTTTTGTGTTCCTCCCTTCTTCCATCTCTATCTTCCTGAGAGATGCTTCCTGAGAGCATTTATCTACTCATATCTTGCTTTACCTGATTTAGTATTTCAGTTTTGAGTTTGTCTACAAGGTTTTGAAGATATCTCTTCATGTCCATTGAAGCCATGTCTGCTGTTGCATGTTTCCCACACTTAGTCTCCCTTGTTTTTCCCTCTCCTGGATCAGGGCTATCAGGGTTCTGGGCTGGGGACCTCCTCCTGCCTCTCTCTCCTGTCATGTTCCTAGCTTCCTCCACACAGGTTACAATGCAAGTCCCAGCCCCCTTCCCTGTTGGCCACGTTTCCTCCGAAGCACACTGGTGAGGGACCCCTGCCCTCTCCTGCCTGCTCTTGTCACTGAGGTATAAGAAGCAGCTGCCTTTGCCTGCCCCTCTCCACCGGGCCAGCTAGTGCTTGCTAGGTGCAGGGAATTGATTTGGACCAGCTCATTGGGTCCCGGCCAGGCGCACAGCCCAGTCCAAGCAAATCCCACGAATCTGCTTTGAGGAGGGAGGAGCCAACTGAAGTCACTGTCGCTCCCAGTTCAGGCTCCTCTGGCCCTATTCCAACATGTCACCCATTATTCCCATGGGGGGGTCCCAATCCCAGCACTCACTGTGGATTAATGAATGTCCCTTTGCTGGCTCTGCTCTCCATTGGGCTCACCAACCCCCGACTTCAGCGCTGCTGTGCTTCCTGTGAATGGTGGCAGCAATGAGTTTGAGTGGCTCTGCCAGCTGGCACAGATTCAGGTTGTTGCAAACTTGACAGGTCACGGCAAACAAAAACATTGTGTCCCGTAATTTTTTAGTTGTTTCAGTTGTAGTCCCGACATATTTGATGAGCTTTTTTACATTTTAATTTCTTCCTGTGTCAAGAGGATCCATCTCCCTCTGTCTGGGTCTCTCCAAGGTGTTTTATTCTGGCATATGAGTTGTTTCTCCTGGGAGGTTTTGCATTTTGTTGCTCACTGATTGGCCATCTTGACTTCTTCCTCCTTACTGTTTTTTTAATTCTGCATTATTTCTACACTTTTTCTGTGTTGCTTTTTAAAAATTAAAAAAACCACAAACTACAGAAAAAAGAAAAAAAAAGAAAGCCAGAGGTGAAAAAATATTTAATATAGGATCTGTAGCCTCCAATTTTGTCTAATTTGAAGGTAGTTGCATTAATATTTTTATTTAAAATATATTTCAAATATGAATGCCCACAAATTATATAACATACATTATAGGTATCAAGGAATGGAGTTTACCTCATTCTCAGAGTAAGACATAATTATAGAAAAATCTGTAATTATTGTCTTCCTCAGACCAAAACACTAGGAGTGAAAGAATAATCAGAAGCAGTAGGTGAAACCTATTCTTAGCAGAATTCTGAAGTGAGAAAAATCTATCCAAAGGTCCACATTTTCATAGGTCCTCTAGCTTCACTGCAGTGATCAATGTAGACGAATATGTAATTTCTCCTTGTTAATCCCCCAATCTATTTCAGCTGTTACTTGAAAGGGGATGAAGGAAGGAAGTCTGTCTTTCTAGGTCATAGAAATAAGAGTAGTTTTCCCAGTCAAAATACAGTGAGTCCATGAGGCCATCTGCAAAAGATGGCTGGGGATTAAGGAGAGAGGTGCATGAGCTCTCAACACAAGGAGACAGGAGGGCTGAGGAAAAAAGTCCAATGGAAAAAGCAAAGCCTGGGACCACACTTCCTGACCACCACTGTCAGATGTAGGCTAGCACTGGCTACTCTGAGAGTCACTTCTGCTCTGCCTTGCCACCAAGAACAATAAATAGCCTTTCCTTTCTCTAAATGTAGTGGGATTATCTTCATGCATGCCTTTGCTTAACTGTATATTTCCTTGGTGACAATTGTACAATATATACACAACCAGGTACATAGGTGTATACATAACCATAACCAAGGTATAGGTGAAGAATTTTATTACAGTGCTATAAACCTTTTCATTTTTTCTTGATAATGAGAATTGAAAGGTTTCAATTTTCAGTCAATAGTGATTTTGTATGTGTGTGTTTGCATACATCTTTTGCTTGCTTCAGTTTTGTTTTGATTTGGTTTTGGTTTATTCTGTTGTGGTACTGGAAGTTGATCCAAGAGCCTTTGCATTGAGCCATGTTCCCAGTGCCTTTAGTTGTTTATTAGTACATGTTTTTAGTACATGATGTTTACATTCCTTGTATCGGGTTAGACATATATCTTAATTCCCTTTGGCATCCCTTCCCCCCCCCACTCCTTCCACCTCTTGGTCCCCTTCTCTTTTGAGAAACATCTCTTTCCCAACTTCCTATTTCCTATCTTTATGTTGCTCTTCATTTATAATTTGGGTTTCTCATATAAGAGAAATCATGTGATATTTAAGTTTGTGTATGTGGTTTCTGGTTTCAAGCTGCACTCATTTTCCTACAAATGACTCAAGTTCATATTTCTTTATGGCAAAGCAGTACTCCATTGAGTGCAAATATCTTTATCCACTCATCTGGTGATGGACATATAAGCCATTTCCAAGATTTAACTATTATGAATTGTGCTGCTATGAACATGGGAATGAATGTATCACTGTAATATGTTGTCTTTAACTCTTACATTAAGATACCTAGAAGGGGAATAACTGGTCAAATGTAATTTCAGTTTTATGCTTTTGAAGAATCTCCATACTGATTTCCATAGGGGTCGTACTGGTTTTCATTGCCACTAAGCATGTAAAGAGTTTCTTTTTCCTCCTATAACCTCACCTGTACTTATTATTTTAATTTCTTAACGATGGCCATTCTTTCTGGGGTAAGAGTTTCTTTACTTTGAGACAAAGTCTTTCTAATTTGCCAAGTTGCCCAGGCTGAACTCAGATTTTTGATTCTGCCTCAATTCCTCTACCATGCTGGTATTATAAGCAAGTGCCACCACATCCAGTTCAAACTGCTGTTCTGTTGAACTGGACTCATCAGTGTATTTTCATCTCTCTACATAGTAATATCCAGTCATGCTGAGTATAATGAAATTTGGTCATGTGATTATTCTGTATGATTTCCAAGGGAGTTTTAGAGACTGCATACTATTTGCTACTAAATGGGGGAAATTATGAGTGATTGCTTTAATTTTTTTCTGGATCTGTTACATCAAAACTTTAAGATGCTGGTAGAGAAATACTCCAGGTTTGGTTTAAAGTAACCAGATTTACAGATATCTTAAATTAAGTATGCAAACTGTATTTATTCAATTTGGCTAATAATGAAACAACACTTTTCTTTCTTTTTCAGGTCAAAGTAAAGGAATAAACTCATTATCCCAAACAATAAATAGTAATAGTGTCATCTTTTTATAAGTTGTCTTGGTTTAACACATAATGCGTCTTTTAAAAATCACACTTTTTGTGAAGGATAATCATTTTGCAAGAGGATTTTCTTAACCCACATAATGTTTCTTAACAACTGAATGAGTTATTTTAAGGCACTTAAATATCTTTCAATGTTCCCTTCAATTTTTATTTTTAAATCCTTGAATTTCTACTTTGTATAATGACTATTTTCTATCTAGAATGAGTAAAATTGACTCTCGACACATTAATGTACTATTAACACAGGTTATTTAAAAGCAGATAAACCATTCAAAAGTACGAGTCTTTTATTAAAAAGTACTGTCATAATCTGTTACATATAACCTTTTGTCCCTTTCATTTTTGAGCAACTACCAAAAGTTGACACAGTGCTTTCCAGTTATGAATATGAACAAGATAAAAATTCTGTGATAAAAAATGTTTTTGATTAGAATCAGGCTCATTCAATAAAAATACAAATTCCTGGTAACATATGAATCTCAGATAAACAAATTTTAGTATAAGCATGTTTCAAATATGTCATGGGACAAAAGCTAAAAAAATGAAATTATTATTCATTAGAAACCCACATTTCACTGGGAATTCTGTATTCTACTTAGCAAGTCAATTATGATGTGATAGAGTAATAAAAGCCACTTCTTTTTCTAATAAACATAAAACAAACAGGCATAAAATGGAAACCTAATCACGCTCAAGAGGTGGAAGATCAAAGGAAGATTCCTTAAAGCTGTCTCTGAATTGTGTCTCCAGTTAGCAGATGATCCTACTGATGTTCCTACTCAGAAAAACATGAGTTAAAGTAGAAGCCAGGAGAGGGCCCGTATATTCTGTAATGCCTTCCACCAGGGCTTGCACAGCAGCTTGTACTGGGAGAGATGTAACAAGGCCTATCATAAACAATGCCCAAATTATAAGTTTATGAAATAAACGTAAGACTACATTACAATTCTGGTATATTAATTATAAATTCAAGAGTATAATAATTAAATAATATCATGTAAATTGGTGACGTTATTTCTGCCTGGAAAAAAAGACTTCTACTTATATCAAGAGTTATTGCTCCCTCTACTGGCGGGAAAGAGAAAAACAGAGGTGACACCAAAGCAGTATGACGGTTGGGTAAAAATCGAATTTGTCATTATAAATCACTTGTCAATACTGACAGTTTTAGGGACTATCTTAAACTGTACAACTGGGTCTTCTTTACAGACACAACAATTCGGAAACTAATTAGTGTAAAAATGTCTCAAAAAGTTGGGGGTTCACCATTAAATTGTTTGTGACTAATTGATCCAATGAAGCTCATGGAAGTTCTTGCTTTCCTTACCAAGTTTTGGGGGATTTTTTTTCTGCATAACACAGCTGAAATTCTCAATGAGAGAAAACACTCAATCTGTTACTAAGTACACTATCTGACTGCCTAGAAGAGAGTGATGAATAAATAAGACTGTGAGCCTGGGAAAGTACGGATTCCATCCCAAACTCTGTAAAATATAAGCAACCACAAGAGGGACTTGGTATCTCTGCTTTAACTGCTGTCCCCAAGTGACTGTTATCAAACCTGTTCGAGGAACATTTCTACAGTGCAAATATTCCTCAATAAATAAAACTCTTTGGCTGCCGACTTGTTGCTGAACGGCTGATTGACTCCTGAGAATCCCCAATTAATTAGCACAACCTGTTCAGCAAAAGTAGCTAGTCCCGGACAGTCTATTAGATCAACTCTAAATTCTCTCCCTGGCAGAAACCTGGTCTCTCCACCTGCTGGGCTCAACTCACCTGCTCACATCCCTATCCCAAGCCTCGATTCCAGTGAGGCTTCTCTTTCTTTGGTCCTGTGTTAATCAGTTTTCCAACACTGTGACAAAATGCCTGAAATAAGCAACTTAAAGGAAGACATATTTACTTTGGCTTGTGGTTTTAGACGTTTGAGTCCACAGTCAGCTGGCTCCATGGCTTTGGGCCTGAAGTAAGGCAGAGGATCATGGTGGAAGGAAGCTGCTGAGTTCATGCTGGCTGGAACTCCTTCACATAGCAGGGGGCAGTGTTCTTCAAAGGCACATGCCTGGTGACCGACTTCCTCCCACTGGGTCCTGCATCCTAAAGTTTCCACCACTTCCCAGTAGTACCACCAGCTGGAGGACATGCCTTCAATGTGCAAGTCTTTGAGGGAATACTCAAGATCCAATCTATAACATGTGTCCCTGCAGAAAAATTGCCCATATATTAAAATGGAGCTTCACTTATTTCAAGGTCTACTGAAGTTTGAACAATTACTGTATTAATTGCTATGGGCTTATTATGGTCTTAACTCTCTCTACATCCTACAAATTCTCATATTTAGACTCCTTTCTATATGTTGCATATTGTTTACTGCTTTCTTGTCAATTGATGGGCCAGCATGTGTGTGGGAATAGCCTACAGGCTAATAATTTGACACCCTTTTGATAGTGGTTAAATGTTACTCCAACCCATATGTATAGGTGAGGTTGAGAAGATATGGAGAAGAACAGAGAAGGAAGCACACAGAGTTTGGTCCCTACAATTCCTGAAACTTTCATACGCTCTCTCCAAAACACAAACCCAGCAGTATGACACGTGCTCTAAGGGTTTTACCATCCTCATTCTCCTCCTACCCAAGAAACTACTCAAAGTATTCATTCCAAGTATGCAGAGTGCCTACATACTCTTATAACATTTAAAATAAACTATTATTGGTCTTGTTTTTCTACCAATGTCTGGCACACCCTATAGACTTAATAGCATAGTTGCCTGGCTAGCCTATTCCATAGCCAGCCAACTCTATTTGTATTTGAATTAGATCTTAGCTCCCAACCAAGAAGCCTAGCTATCCCAATGTGCATTTACCATGAGATTTATCACTATTCAGTGTACACTAATGTTTTCAGTCAATACTTGATGAGTTTTATCATAATCATAAATAGTCATTACCATGCTACTGACCAATATATCTAGTTCAGAAGTCTTAGGGATGTTATAAATTGACTGTTTGATAACATTATGTTTGTTTTCAGGCTGCTGGTGTAGAATTCTTCATAAATTGTGTATGTGTGTGTGTGTATGTGTATTCAATAAAAGCATGCCCAATTTAATATATAGTAACCAGCCATTCTAAACCTATATAATTAATACTTTCATTTCTGTATTATTGACTAGTTAACCTGAAAACACTAAGAGTAAAGCATTAGAAAAGACAAAATTTAGCAAACATTTTAAATGTATCAAATAGAGTTTTTAAGTATACAATAAAAAGAGGATATATCCAAAACTTTTAAAAGTTGAAGACACCAGTCAAGTTTGACAAAAAACAAACAAACAGAATGTTTAGAAAATAAATTCACTTGATACTCCAGAAACCATAAACATTCAAACCTAAAGCCTAGAGTGCTCCTCTGTTTGACATATTGTTTGCATCAGCAATTATGGGTCTGCTATTTTAAGACATATAAAGCTATTCTGACTATGTGTGTTAATAGTCAAGACTAAATTCTAGCCAGAACAGAGTAGTGAATGAGATATGAAATATACTCTGTAACAGTTTGTTACTTGATTTCCAATGACCAAGTGCCTTGGACAAAGTACTATGATCTAACTCACAAACATTATGTAGGAAATATATTAATTAAACAAATAAACAAAGTCTGAGCAAAATATACATATCCAATTTATCTGATGAAAATTCACACTAATTAAACCAGAATTCCACTGATACAATGAAAATTTCTACATCTTAGTGGCTTTAAACAACACTCAGTTGATATAGCACAAGTTTGGTAGATCAGAAGTCTGAGATAATCTGATGGGTTCTCTGTTTGGGGATCTAAGACTGAAATGAAAGTGTCAGCAGTTTGTCAAGCTTTTGCACAATTTGGAAGAATCCATACCCAAACTCATCCAGCACACTGAAAATTCATTTCGTTTGCAACTGTGGTACTGAGGTTATCATTTACTTGCTGATTGTCAACTGGAGTTCCCAGAGGCCACCAGTATTCCTTGGCATGTGGTTTCTTCCATATTCAAAACCAGAAAAGGAGCATCAACCTCTCACCCACCCCAACCTGAGCTTTTGATCTCTAAATTCTCCTTTTTACCAGTTGAAGCCTAGCTTATATAGATTTAATGTAATTAAATTATACCCTTCCAGATAATTTCCTATTTTTCACAATAGTGTGTGTGTGTGTAATCTATAAAGTGGGAGTGATAGTTTATGCTATGCAAAGGTTACACCTCACTAAAAGGTCATGAAATTGTACAAAGATGAGAGTGGCCAAGGTCTTCCATAAACTCTGCCTATTGGACATATCAAGTATATTTCTTCATTGGTTGTTATGTTTTGTTTTAAAAGTTGAGCACGTAAGTATCATTTAACAAGCACTTATGGCATTCTATTTAGCAGATTTTATTTGTGTGGATTAATAGCCCGTGATGTCTGCCCTCAAGGTGACTGATTTATAGGTAAATCTTTAACTGTGAGGAGTACATTAATAGAAGGCTCTAAATAAGGTGGTGGCGTAAAGGAAGGAGAGATGGCACTGTCTTGTTGTGGGGTTTAAGTGAACACCAGCATGAACCAATGAAACCTGGGAAGCAGCCCAGTAGGCAGGAGAGCCTTGGCCTTCATGCTAAAGCATTTTGACCTTATTATGTGGTTGATATAAAGACATCAGTTACTGTTCAGCAACAAATGAGATTCTTGCAAACAGCAGACACCCAGCTTTTAGCATTGTCACTATCTACAAACAGTACAAACCAGCTGAGACCTATGTAGACTGACCTACTAGTATTGTTATTGAGATGGTTCAGTTTAGTTATTAAGAGGAGGCAGGCAGAGCAACCTAACAATGGGGTCAGACAAAAGAAAATAGCCCGTCACTAAAAACTAACTCGAGCAGCTGGTTAAACCTAGAAATGTAGAAGAAAACACAAGAATACAGGATAAAGGTTAGAACAAGAACAGAGACAAGGACCTATCTTCTCAGGAAGAAGGTGTGCTAGGTTAGTGGACAGCTCCTCCCCAACTTCCCAAGTGGACTGCAAAGAACTTAGAAATTCAGGGTAAGCAGCTTGAACTCAGTTTGTGGTGAATTTGCTAAACAATTAATTTTCTTCAAATCTTGAACCCACAAAACCATTTGTTTGAAACAAGTCTCCTGCTCTGTTTATCTATATAAGACCAAAGAAAAAGCACAGGACTATACCCCCTGCTGCTGAGGATCCCTTACCATTTTTAATAAACGCCCCTCTAACTTCCTCCTTTGGTTTTTGATTTTGTTCTTTAACTTCATAAGACAAAGAGCTCAGAATTATACAAAATTAACTCTGTCATTACTGGGTCTGGGAGGAGTAAATTCAATCAACTTAGTGGCCAAAAACATCAATGCAATTTTCAAAGGAACACAATTTATGACTATATGGTCACTTAGCACTAGAAAAATCTAACTCAGTCTGACATCTCTTTCATCAATAATTATAACAATTTTCTAATTTATCATAATCTACTATGTCACCCTTCCATAGTTCCATGACTTCCTCACCCACCTTCTGCCAGACTTTTCCACTACTCATAAAAAAGTATTTCTTTTGTAGGCTGGAGTGAAAACTTTATACATATTTTAAAAAAAAAAGCCCACACATTTTATACCTGCTGTTGCTTGCTGAGAAAGGTTACAGGAATCTCAAGTAAATTTTAATGAGTTAGCTTCTTAGGTCCCAGAACTGATTTATGTAGGAAGGCATTTGAGACTCTGTAATAAGTACATGGTTGACATGAATTATCACGTAGATGTACACTATTCAGCATGAAAGTCTTCTTGGTTTAAAGAGTGGTCAAGTTGTAGAAACAGAATAATTTTTAAACATCACTGTTGGATTTCTGCTAACTACAAAGAACTAAGTATTTAGAAAATCAAATCCCTGCCTATTAGAAGTGACTCAGGTACTTGTCAGTGGAACATATTGTTTAAAAAAAAAAAAACTAGAGCAGAAGGACTTTTCCTGATTAATATGAGAAGGAAAAAAAATTAAGTAACTCTCTTTCCATTACTTTACAGGCTTGTATATCCACTCTGTTCTTCCTCCTATTGCCAGACATCTATGTGACTCATGAGACTGTGTTTGAAATTACAGCTCAGCTACCTTCCTCTCACAATGGAGATTTCTGTTAACATCCATGAGGTAGAGAAATGGAAAAATCTGAGCTTTCAAAGTTTCTAACTGCCAAGCAGACAGGACAATCTTTCTAAGTAGAAAGTAGCACAATGCTATCTTCTCCATAGACTTTTAAATTTTTATATCACTTCAAGTTAATAAAAAATTAGGAAGCTTTTATAAGTTAATATCTGATATCTAAATTTCTCAAGAATTTTGTTTTGCTCACCCATGAAAAATATTTGTAAGTGCCTCCTACATTCAGGAAGTGTACTAGGCATGGAGAGCTCACTGAGCAATTCTCTTTGTTCGACCATATTTTAACCATGGGTGTTGGGAGTGCATGTCCTGTCCAACCTTCAAACTCTAACACCACCCCCTCCCAGGAAGTTTTAGCAATCGTCCCACCCAGATGTTACAACATCTGTTTGTGAGTAGATTTTATTTCATTTTTAACTGTCTTTGAGCTTTTATCTCATTTTTCTTCATATTCAAATAATTATTGCAATTTAACACCATTATTATACTAATACAGTTTAGTACACCCTGACCCACCCCAACAGGCCCTTGCCTGAACTGCATGCTTCATGTTTCTGCTTCTTCCCAGCCCTCAGTGTACAAATGAAAAGAAAATATTTGTCAAATGGAAATGTTTTAGTGAAATATATTTTGCTATGTACAACTTCAATAGGACAAGGAAGATTCCAAGGGCATGATGTAGAGAAAGAGTGAGTCTGATAAGGATTTTGTTTTTTGTTTTTTGTTTTCATTTTCTTTTGTTTTGTGTTTTTACCAAAGAGTTTCTTGGAGACTCACAGCACTCAATTCCTACGATCTTATAGTTACCTTTTCCAAAATTGCCTAAAAACATAAAGCCTACTGAATCATACTAAGGAATGGTACGTTATTTTCTGATATAGTATTAGAAAACAGATTTTCTGCAATCTAAGGGATGCCTTAACCTATTCAAAAATACCTTCCAGGTAATTGCCATTCGCAAAGCAGAGCAGGCAAATTCCCACACAATGAGGCCCTTGTGCAGCTTTACAAGTTGGAAAGTCAACTTCTCTTTGCCTAAAAATATAATTATATAATTCGTCTTCACATTTAAAAAAAATCTTTTTATTAAGCGTTTATTAAATTTTTATTTCAATATATCAGTGAAGGTTTCAGATATTTTGGAGAACTCAATAAAGTGCTTTCTGGAGCATTGGAAAGTTAAATAATAGTCCTCAAGAATAAAATTTATTTAGTCTGTCAACAGTGTACAAATCCCAAGTGTTCAATGCAAACTAGAACCCCTGTAATCTAGCAGGAGATCTGCTGCTTGGGAAGTAGTTTCTACTCATGCCACCAAGTACAGTAGAAGCTGATTTGTGAGTGATTTCCTTGAATTTAGGGACGTAGTCTTACATTTTGCATAAGGTATACACATAGCAAAAATAATGACATAATTACTATGCTCAACTGTGCCCCACACTTCCAGCATATCAGCTTTTATTAAATAGGCAAAATTTTAACAAGTTATATTTTAACTTGATTTCATTAATATTAATCATGATTTATATTTTGGAAAATATCTAACCAGAGCACTGTCAGCTAAGGCTTTGAACAAGGCCCATCAGGAGGAGTTTCCAAGGGGCATTTCCTGTTGCAGAAGAGACCGCAATGTTTTCCAAGACTCTTGCAGGAGCACAGCACCAAAATCAGCTAGCATCAAGGGTCGTGAGATTATTCTTGCATTTTAACAGCCATTGTTTGGGGAGCTTGGTTTCAGGAAGAGGAGTAGAGAGGAATAGTTACTGGCTAAAATCAAGTGAAAGAAAAGCAACATAGGATGGCAACCTGGGACAAAAATATGCAAATAATCCAGTCTCAAGTCTATCAAGGTGCCTTATAATAATAATAATAGGTACAAGGAAAGGAAAGTCTAAAACAAAATGAGAAAATCAACTATTTTTTACACATTTTTAAAATTTTTATTTAAAGAGAAAAAAAGCAAAACAGAAAAAAGGGTAGCAACAATGCAGAATTAAAAAAGAAAAAACGCTGAGAAATTGCTAGTTGATAAATTACGTAATGTCATCTTGGATATAGTTGTTCAAGTTACAAAATTAAAGGATATATAGTAGACATTCAAACGGTGAGACTGATAATAGTTCTGCTCAATGATCCAACAAAGTTTCAGCAATATGATCATCTATTTTACACACTCAAACATACATGCAGTTACATCCCTTAGAGCACTTTCTTTTCGTCTCTTTTTTACAATACCAATTACACATTTGGGGTATTATTACTCTTTAGTGCTTATTACTTTTTGCACTAGAAACATAATGTGATATTTACAAATATGATTCTTATTTCACCTAATGAGGATAGTCTCAAGTTGTCTCCATTTACCTATGAAGGCCTCAAGACCATCCTTTTTTATAGCTGAATAATATTCCATTGCATAAAAAAACCACATCTTTTTCATCCACTCTGTGGTTGATGGACATCTTGGTTGTTTCCAAGATTTAGCTATTACAAATTGTGCTGCTATGAACCAGGGTGCACATATATCACTGTGACATGAAATTTTAAGTTCTTCTGGGAAAATACCCAGAAAGGGAATAGCTGGATTGAATGGAGCTTCCAATCCTAGTCTTCTGAGAATTCTCCATATGGATTTCCATAGTGGTTGCACCAGTCTACACTCCCACCAACAGTGGAGCAGTGTTCCTTTTTCCCCGCAGCCTCACCAGCATTTGTTATCAGTTGATTTCTCGATGGCAGCTATTCTTTCCAGAGAGAGGTGAAATCTCAATGTTGTTTTAATTTGCATTTCTTGAATGACCAGTGATAGTGAACATTTCTTCATTTATTTATTTGCCATTTGTATATCTTCCTCTGAGAAATGTGTGTTCATCTCAGATGCCCATTTTTGGAAAGGGTCTTTGAATTTGGGGGCTTGATGTTTTTCAATTCTTTATATATTCTGGACACAATTCCTTTGTCTGAGGGGTTGCTGGCTAAAATTCTTTCCCACTCTGTGGGTTTCCTTTTCACTCTGTTGGTGATTTCCTTTGAAGTGCAGAAACTTTTCAATAATATGAGATCCCAGTTGTTGATTCTTTGAAGTGTTTCCCGTGCAGTTTGCGTTTTGTTCATGAATTCTCTGCCTACCCCTATCTCTCCAAGACTCCCACTTACCTTGTCTTTCAGTAGATTTAGTGTTTCTGTTTTAATATTTAGGTCTTTGATCCATTTAGACTTTAGTTTTGTGCATGATCATAAGCATGGACCTAGTTTCAGTCTTTGGCATGTGGAGAGCCAGTCTTTCCAACACCATTTATTAAAGAGGCTATACTTCTTCCAGTGAACATGTTTAGCCCATTTGTCAAATATCAGGTGGCTGAGTGTCTTTGTAGTTGTGCTTGCATCTTCTAATCTGTTCCATTGATCCTCAGGTCTATTTCTTTGCCACTACCATGCTGATTTTATCACTGTGGCTTTGTAGTATAGATTCAAGTCAGGAATTGAGATGCCTCCTGCCTTGCCTTTGTTGCCCAGAATTGCTTTTGCTATTCTAGCTTTCTTCTGTTTCCAAATGCATTTTAGGAGTGTTTTCTCTAGATCTGTGAGGCATGTTAATGGTATTTTGATTGGGATTGCATTAAATCTGTATAACAGTTTGGGGAGTATGGCTATTTTCACAATGTTGGTTCTTCCTAGCCAAGAGCAAGGAATAACCTTCCATTTCCTAATATCCTCTTCAGTCTCCTTTTTCAGTGTAGCATAATTTTCAACATATAGGTCTTTTACATTTTTAGTTAGGTTCATTCCTAAGTACTTCATTTTCTTAGATGTTATTGTAAAGGGTGGTATTTCTATAATTTCTCTCTCAGTGAGTTGTATACAGGAATGCTACTGATTTTTGAACACTGACTTTGTATCCAGCTACTCTGCTGAACTTGTTTATTACATCTAATAGTCTTTTAATGGAGTTTTTTTGGGTCTTCTATATACAATATCATGTAATCTGCAAATAGTGATAGTTTAGCTTCTTCCTCTCCTATCTCTATTCCTTTTATTTCTCTCTCTTGTCTGATTGACCTGGTTAGTGTTTCCAGAACTATATTGAAAAGGAGTGGTAATAGTGGACATCCTTGTCTTGTTCCTGATTTTAAAGTGAAAGGTTTCAGTTTTTGTCCATTTAGTATAATGTTGGCTGTTGGTTTGTCATAGATGGCCTGTATACGGTTGAGGTAGACATCATGTATTCTGAGTTTCTGAAGGGTTTGTATCATGAAAATGTGTTGGATTTTATTGAAGGCTTTTTCTGCATCTATTGAGATGGCCATGTGGTTTTTGTTTTTGGCTCTGTTGATGTGGTGTATCACATTTATTGATTTGTGTATGTGAAACCATCCCTGCATTCCTGGAATGAACCCCACTTGGTCATGATGTATAATCTTCTTGATGATTTGCTGCATGCTGTTTGCCAGTATTTTATTGAGAATCTTTGCATCAATGTTCATTAGTGAGATTGGCCTATACTTCTCTTTGGTTGGGTCTTTCTCTGGTTTTGGTATGAGAGTAATACTTGCCTCCAAGAATGATTTAGGGAGGATTGCTTTCTTCTCAATTTCATTGAAGAGTTTAAGGAGTATTGGCATCAAATCTTCTTTAAATTTCTTGCAGAAATTAGCTGTGAATCCATCAGGACATGGGCTTTTCTTTGTTGGTAAGTTTTAATTATATTTTCAATTTCAATAGCTGATATTGGGTTGTTCAAAATTGCTATATCTTCTTGGTTGAGCTTTGGTAGTTCATATGTTTCTAGAAATCTGTCCATTTCCTCTGTGTTTTCCACTCTATATGAGATTTTCAAAGTAGGTGCTCACAATCTTTTGATTTTCCATGGGATTTGTAGTAATTTCCCCCTTTTCAGTCCTTATTGCTTGGATTTGGGTTTTTTCTTTGTCTTTCTTGATAAGGTTAGCTAGGGGTTTGTCAATTTTGTTTATTCTCTCAAAAAAAACAGCTTTTTGATTCATTAATTCTTTTTTTAATTTCAATTGCATTGATTTCTGCTTTAACCTTTACAATTTCCTCTCTTCTATGAGCTTTGGGTTTAGCTTGCTCTTCTTTTTCTAGAAGCTTGAGATGGAGCATTAGGTTATTTGTGCTCATTGTGTTATCTTGATATGACAATGTATTGCTATACATTTCCCTCTTAAGACCACTTTCATTGCATCCCACAGATTACAGTATGTTGTTTCTGTATTTTCATTGAATTGTAGGTATTGCTTTATTTCTTCTTTAATTTCATCTGTAACCCACTGGTTGTTCAAAAGGTTGTTATTTAATTTCCATGTATTTATGCAGGTTTTGCAATTTCTTTTGCCATTGATTTCCAATTTCAGTGTGCTATGGTCAGATATTATGCATGGGATGATTTGAATACCTTTGTATTTACTTAACAATGTTTTATGGGATAATATATGGTCTATTTTGGAGAATGTCCCATGCGCAGCTGAGAAGAATGTGTATTCTGATGTGGTGGGGTGGAACACTCTGTAAACATCTACTAAGTCCAATTGCTCACAGGTATGATTCAGTTCTATTATTTCTTTGCTGAGTTTTGGTCTAGTTGATCTGTCTCTTTGTGACAATGGGCTGTTAAGGTCTCCTGTTATAATTGTGTTCTTGTGTATTTGGTTTTTCATGTCCATTAGTATTTGTCTTATATAGTCAGGTACTCCTGTGTTTGGTGCATATATATTTATAATTGTTAGTTCTTCCTCTTGAATTTTTCCACTAATGAGTATGTAGTGACCTTCTTTATCTCTTTTAATCATTTTAGGTTTAAAGTTCACATTGTCTGCAAATAGGATAGTTATCCCTACTTTTTTCTAGGTTCCTATTGCATAGAATACTGTTTTCCATCTTTTGACTTTTAATCTATGAGTTTCTTTTTGAGTCAGATGTGTTTCTTGTATACAGCATATTGTGAGATCATGTTTCTTGATCCATTCTGTCAGTCTATTTCTTTTTATGAGGCCATTTACATTTATGGATATCACTGATATGTACTGGCTTGACTTTGCCATGTTATTTTCCAGTTGTTTGCTTCCTGATTTTCCCCTTATTTAATTGCTTTCCTGCCTGGTGGTTTCTTTCTGTTGTTGTTCTGGAAATTGTGGTAATTTTTATCTCTATCTGCTATGTCTTTCAGTACTCTTGTTAGGGTTGATTTGGTGGATGTGAATTTCTTCAGTTGTTCTTTGTCATGGAAGTATCTTGTTTCTCCATTAAATCTGAATGAAAGTTTTTCTGGGTACATCAGTCTGGGTTGAAGGTTGTTTTCTTTCAGGGCTTGAAATACCTCACTCCAAGCTCATCTTGCCTTGAGGTTTTATGTTGAAAAGTTTGCAGTGATTCTAATGGGCTTTCTTGATAGGTGAGTTGTGTCTTTTTTCTAACAGCTTTTAGTATTCTGTTTTTATGCTGTATGTCTTAGGTCTTAATTATGTTTCTGGGTGTGGATTTATGTTGATTGTGACTCTTTGGCATTCTATATGCCTCACTTATCTGCATATCCGATTTTTTCCCCATTTTTGAGAAATTTCTGTTATTACTTCTGTGAATATTTTACGTATGTCAGTTGCATTGACTCCTCCATCTTCACTAATGCCCATTATATTGTTGCTCTTGGAATCATCCTGAAGCTTCTGGATTGTCATTTCATGCTGTTCTGTTATTTTTAAAAGTTCTATCTTTTCATGATCACTAATTGAGATCCTGTCCTCAAGGTGCGAATTCCTATCCTCAGTTTCATTTAAGTGGTTTTGCATGCTTTCAATAGAATTTTTTGTTTCTTGGATGTCTGAGTTTGTTTCATGAATTCTGCATGTTTTCTTTATTGTTCATTTAAGGTTTCAATCAGTTTCCCATGCTCCTGTACTTTTTTCTCTTATTTCTTCTTTAGCTGCACTCAGCAACTCCTTTACTAAGGTTATTTTCATCTTTACATGGGAGGGTACTTCTAGTTTGATTTCCTCTATAGACTCATGGAGTTTTTTTTTTTTTATTTCACTTGCTATCTTTTCAGAGATTTCTGGGGTGTTACTTTTGAAGTCTTCTATTTCAGTGTCTCCTGTTCTTGCTCCTCCTGGTCTCGATGTTTGAGATTGCATTTTGCTTTTTCATTTTGCCATTTTCATTCTGCCTGATGTTTTCTGGGTGTAGGAGGTGGTCACCCATACTTTTGTCAGATTCACCAAGGCCTTATAGTTAGTTGGAGGGGGCTTTACTACTGGCCCTATTTACCCACAGAGCACCTCTATTTTAGGGGTATACTCATCACACTGACTGGGGCCTGCTGAGATCTTCTGTTTGGATGAGGCAGTTACTGAATCTCCCTTCAATTTAGTACAGTTACTCCATTGTAGTCCAAGGTCCCTCTGGGGAGGAAGTTTCTAGTTTTCCCCGGGCACTGGAATGCCACCCAGGTCTCAGCCTGGGGTTGGATTCTGGGTCCTGCCCACTGCTTGGAGTTTGCTGGGCATGGCCAGTTAAAGCTGCCTGCCCATCCCTCTCCTGCTTGTTAGGCTGGCCCCAAATGCAGAGCATGGTCTTACTGACCAGAAGCACAGTTGCGAGTCTGCTGCATGCACTGGGATGGCGCCGCAGTGCACACAGTCATGGCTCCAAGAAAATCAACTTTAAATTCATTGGTCAGCATTGCTACTACAACAAAACTTCCAGTCCATGATCTATTGATCCCATTACTTTTGGTCCTGTAATGAGGCACACATTATGGCAGGAGAACATGGCAAAATGAAAGTGTTAAACTTGGGGTGAGAAGGCAAAAGAAGAGAAGGTCCTAGAATCCCAGTTTCCTTCATGGACATGGTCCATGGCCAGATGACCTTGCATAAGAACCTAATACAATTTCCACCACCTCCCAATAGCTCAGGACAGAGCCTTAAACACACAGGTCTTTCATGGGGGTCATTTAAATTCCAAATTATGGGAACAAGTAACAATAAAATGCCACAGTAGCTTCTAGTACATTACATTAATACAGTACTGTGTGCAATATAGTAAACATACAGCATATAGACAGTACAATATATAGTATAATGCATTTATAATGAAATAGTGGATTTTGTTAAACTCTTATTCAACTCCTGCTAAGAAAAGTATATTAATTTTGTCAACATTTTGCAAAATGATAATGTTACTTCTCAGTAGAAATTGATTTCATAGAACAGTTCTAACTAGGCCTTTTACGATTTGAAAATATTATTCTTGGTTACATGATTATATAGGCCTTTATGTTCAGATTGCCTTGTAAACTACAGAATCAACTTTATTTCATGAATTTGTGCATTTATTTGTTCTAAGGTAAATAGTTATTAGCACACTATTTCATATAAAATATTTTGTCAGTGCATTAGGAAGAAAGATGTTTTTGATTTAGAAGATTTTATCTGCTTTGGTTACAGTATGTTAGCAATATTATTGAGAATCATTTGCATAAGTATCTATATATTTGCTGTAGCATGCATCTATCTAATGTTACAACAAATGCATATTATTTAAACAAAAAAAAATAAGTTCTGGTGTTCTATTGCACAGTACTGTGAATATACATATTGAAAATGTACTGTATATACGTCGTATTTCACTAACAGTGAAAAGAATTTTCACTGTTTTGTGTTTTCACCACAAAAAAGAAAAAGTTTGAAGACATAGATATGTTTATCCTGACTTGAACATAGTATAGCCTATTCTTCCATCAAAATATCAGATAGCATCTCACAAATATTTACACTCTTCTCTTCACATAAGGAATAAATAATTAGACAGGGTTTTTCTATGTAGTTCAGGCTGGCTTTAAGTTCACTTTGTAGCTCAGGTTGGCCTCAAACTTGCAGGAATCCTCCTGTCTCAGCCTCCTGAACGCTGGGATTACAGGCATTTGCCACCACTCCTGGCAACAAATTTTTAAAAATAAAAATTTACTTAAGGTTGAGAAAAGGAAAACTAAGGGAAACAAAAGAAAAAAACCAAAATATATTTTAAAATCATCCATAATCTTGCCTTCAGGTGACAAGAAGGACTAAGACCTTTGCCTCCGCCGCCAAAGCTCGCTCGGCGGCCCCCATCCTGAGGGCTCTTCATAGCTTTGGTGTGGGAGTCTGTTGTAACGCAGCAGCTGTCGTCTACACTGAGGCGGGCTGGCAGCCCTGAGCGTCGCAGTCACACGGGCCGGACCGTGCAGGCGGTGCCTCCGCCGCCGCCGGTGATCACCGAGCCCAAACAGCCAACTGAAGAAGAAGCATCTTCAAAGGAGGATTCTACCCCTTCTAAGCCAGTGGTGGGGATTATTTACCCTCCCCCAGAGGTCAGGAACATCGTAGACAAGACTGCCAGCTTTGTGGCCAGAAATGGGCCTGAATTTGAAGCTAGAATACGACAGAATGAGATCAACAACTCCAAGTTCAACTTTCTAGAACCCAGTGACCCTTACCATGCCTACTACCCCCACAAGGTCAGCAAGTTCAAGGAGGGGAAGGCTCAGGAGCCCTCAGCTGCCATCCCCAAGGTCATGCAGCAGCAGCAGCAAGCCACACAGCAGCAGCTGCCTCAAAAGGTCCAAGCCCAAGTGATCCAAGGGACCATTGTGCCCAAAGAGTCCCCTCCCGAGTTTGAGTTCATCGCCGATCCTCCGTCCATCTCAGCCTTTGACCTGGATGTGGTGAAGCTGACAGCTCAGTTTGTGGCCAGGAATGGGCGCCAGCTTCTGACCCAGCTGATATAGAAAGAGCAGCGCAACTACCAGTTTGACTTTCTCGGCCCACAACACAGCCTCTTCAACTATTTCACGAGACTGGTGGAGCAGTATACTAAGATCGTGATTCCACCCAAAGGCTTATTTACAAAGCTCAAGAAAGAAGCTGAAAATCCTCGAGAAGTTTTGGATCAGGTGTGTTACCGAGTGGAGTGGGCTAAGTTCCAGGAACGTGAGAGGAAGAAGGAGGAGGAGGAAAAGGAGAAGGAGCGGGTAGCCTCTGCTCAAATTGACTGGCATGATTTTGTGGTGGTGGAGACAGTGGACTTCCAACCTAATGAGCAAGGGAACTTCCCTCCCCCTACTACACCAGAGGAGCTTGGTGCCCGAATCCTCATTCAGGAGCGCTATGAGAAATTTGGGGAGAGTGAGGAAGTTGAGAAGGAGGTCAAGTCTGATGAGGAAGATGAGAAACAGGAGAAATCAGAGGAAACTCCTTCCCAGCTGGACCAAGATACCCAAGTCCAGGACATGGAGGAGGGTTCAGATGATGAAGACGAAGGGCAGAAAGTGCCCCAACCCCCAGAGACAACCATGCCTCCACCTCTGCCCCTGACTCCAGACCAAGTCATTGTCTGCAAGGACTATGATCCTAAAGCTTCCAAGCCCTTGCCTCTGGCCCCTGCTCCAGATGAATATCTCATGTCTCCCATTACAGGAGAGAAGATCCCTGCAGAAAAATGCAGCAACACATGCGCATCGGGCTTCTGGACCCCTGCTGGCTGGAGCAACGAGATCGCTCCATCCGGGAGAAGCAGAGTGATGATGAGGTGTATGCACCAGGTCTGGATATTGAGAGCAGTTTGAAGCAGTTGGCTGAGCGACGTACTGACATCTTTGGTGTGGAAGAAACAGCCATTGGTAAGAAGATTGGTGAGGAGGAGATCCAGAAGCCAAAGGAAAAGTTTACCTGGGATGGTCACTCAGGCAGCATGGCCTGGACCCAGCAAGCTGCCCAAGCCAACATCACCCTCCAAGAACAGATTGAGGCCATCCACAAGGCCAAGGGCTTGGTGCCTGAAGATGATACCAAAGAGAAGATTGGCCCCAGCAAGCCCAATGAAATCCCCCAGCAGCCTCCACCCCCATCTCCAGCCACAAACATCCCCAGTTCAGCTCCACCCATTACATCAGTGCCCCGGCCACCTGCGATGCCACCTCCAGTCCGAACTACAGTTGTGTCTGCAATGCCCGTGATGCCCCGCCCACCAATGGCATCTGTGGCCGGCTGCCCCTGGGCTCAGTGATCGCCCCCATGCCTCCCATCATCCATGCACCCAGGATCAATGTGGTGCCCATGCCTCCCTCTGCATCTCCAATCATGGCACCCCGTCCTCCCCCCATGATTGTACCAACAGCTTTTGTCCCTGCCCCACCTGTGGCTCCTGTCCCAGCTCCAGCTCCAGTGCCTCTTGTGCACCCTCCACCTCCCATGGAGGATGAACCTGCCTCCAAGAAACTGAAGACAGAGGACAGCCTCATGCCTGAGGAGGAGTTCCTGTGCAGAAACAAGGGTCCAGTGTCTATCAAAGTACAGGTGTCCAACATGCAGGGCAAGACAGAATGGAAGCTGAATGGGCAGGTGCTGGTCTTCACCCTTCCACTCACAGACAAGGTCTCAGTCATCAAGGTAAAGATTCATGAAGCCACAGGCATGCCTGCAGGGAAACAAAAATTATAGTATGAGGGCATCTTCATCAAGGATTCCAAGTCTCTGGCTTACTACAATATGGCCAGTGGTGCTGTCATCCACCTGGCCCTCAAGGAGAGAGGTGGCAGAAAGAAGTAGAAGAGAGATCTGCTGTTGAGTTCCTGTTGTTTATTCTCTCCTGTCCTCCATGTCCTGACCCAGATCCAGGAGACTACCTGGGACCTCTGACATTACCTATCCCCCTCCTTACTCAGTCTGGAAATTACTTGTCCAGAAGAATTTTGCCCTACCCTCCCACACATTGGTAAGAGTAGGAAAGCTTTCTGAGCCATTCTCTGGAATCCCTTTGTGTTAGGGCCCTTTGGGGGCCGCCTTCATTTCTTCTAGCCCATTGGGAGCTGAGAGTGCAAGGATGGCTACAGAATAGTTTCACAGTGCCACATAGCACTTGGCTTACAGACTATGATTGTTACATTATTCATCATTTTGTGTCTTGCAGTGGTATGTCTAATAAACTCTTGGACCATTCTAAAAAAAAAAGAAGGACTAAGACTTTGTTCTACATTTTTCCACACATATAATTATAAGAACTATAACACCCACAATTCTGTGCTAGTTCAAAAAGATACTGCATCTGTCAGCATAGTTCCTTGGTGCTTACTTGGAGGTGATGATGGGTAAGAAGCAAGGGTGGTTTGATTCTCATATGAAGAGGCACTGCAAAAATATATACACCTGTAAAAGGGAAAAAAAAAGGAAAAGACTTATCCAGTGAAAAACGTAATGAAGGAGTTTAGATCACTTGGAGAGGAGGAAAACCTTCTAGTAGGTTTAACCCCAGATTGAGAGAGAGCAAGACTGAAAGAAAATACAGGTGAAAGCTAAAGACATGTGTCGTTTCCCATCTTAAATGACTCCCCCCAAACTCATGTGTTGGTGCCTTAGGGCAGGTTGGGCTATGGCTCCCAGTAACAAGCTTGAATAAAATCACCTGAGACCCAAAACACCCCATGGAGGACCTTGGAATTTTGGACAGGTGGAGACTTAGGGGGCACAAGAGTGTAGCATGCTAAAGGTGTGATTATCTCTTGGCTAGGAAGGAACCTGAACCTCACATCCAAATCATGACCTTCTCCCCAGGGATCCTTTAGGTAGCAGGATCCCCAGTCCTTCCAGTAGTTCTTGGGTGCAACCAATAAGCTTCTTTTGGCATTTCTCTTAGAATTCCTACATTTCCTCCCTTGCTGCCAGTACCCTTGATGTCACAGTGTACTTAGCCTTGCAGGTGGTTGCAGCTCTCATAGCTTCTCCTTTGGGCTGGCTTGGCTCACTTCTTTTAGATTTCCTCAGATGATACATGTTCCTGGCTTCTCCAACCTTCTGAGGTCTCCATTGCACCTTTGGCTTCACATTCACAGCTTCACACACTGCCCTCTCAGGGGCACACTGTCTGGCCTCCCAGGCCTCCTGAAATCTAGATGGAAACCTTCCTGACCCCACAACTCTTGCATTCTATATGCCTCACTTATCTGCATTATTCCCCACATTTGGGAAATTTTCTGCTATTACTTCTGTGGATAGTTTATCAATGTCATTTGTGTTGACTCTTACATCTTCACTGATGCCTATTAGCCTAATATTGTTTCTCTTGGCATCATCTTGAAGCTGTTGAATTGTTATTTCATACTGCTATGTTATTTTTAAAAGTTCTATCCTTTCATGATCACTACCTATGATCCTTGTCCTCAACATCTGAAATTCTATCCTCAGCTTCATTTAAACTATTTTGCCAGTTTTCAATAGATTTTTTTTCTTGGATATCTGTTTGAATTTGTTTCATGGATTCTTCTTGTTTTCTAAATTTTTCATTCAAGGTTTCAATCAGTTTTCCATGCTCCTATACTTTTTTATCTATTTCTTCTCCAGCTATGCTGAGCAATTCCTTAACTAAGGATGTTATTTCTGTCTTTACATGAAAAACTATTTTTAATTTAATTTCCTCTATAGCCTCATGGATTTGTTTATTTCACATGCTATCTTTTCAGAGATTTCAGGTGTATGACTTTTAAAGTCTCCTATTTCAATGTCTCTTATACTTGCTCCTGGTGAACTAGATGTTTGAGATTGCATTTTGTTTTTTGTTTTGTCATTTTTCACCTCTTGGGTTAGTATTTGGTCTTTAAACCTCACTAGTCTGAACTGTCAGTAGTGTGTATCTTAGAGTCCTACTGTGCAGTTGATATTTGTCCAACTGTTGGGTACCACAATGAGGAGGAGGGCCAGTCACCCAAATCCTTCCTGCAGGGCCTGCTGGGTGAGTCCTACATTCTTCCTAGGCTGACTAGCCTAGGAGGATTGACATAAGTCAACCCTTAATTCCTTCTGTTACTATGTCTTCAGGTTGTTCCAGGTCACCAGATTTCCCTGTCTATAGTGTCTGTCTCAGCTGGGACCATACTGTGTCACTGAGTGTCTCATAAGACATTTTAATTTTCTCCAGGTTGGGAGAGGCCTTATTGGCAGACTCCTCAACCCATCTGATGTTCTCTGTATGGAGGAAGGACCCACACACACTCTTGCCAAACTCACCAAGGTCCTATAGCTGGAAGGAGCTTTTCTAATGCTCCTGCTTATCCACTGAAGACCTCTATTTTAGGAGCAAACTCACCACACTGATGGAAACCTACTGAGGTCTTCTGTTTGTATGAGGGGTTACTGAGTGTCCCATCAACCCAGTATAGTTAACCTACTGCTGTCCAAGGTTCTGGGAGGAGGAGTGGGAGGCAATGATCAACAGCAATACTAGGTGCAGGGGGTGGGGGAGTGGCTGAGGGAAGGATGGCAGGTGTGGAAGCAGCCTGTCCTCCGTGCTGGAGGTTCAGGGTCTGAGGGCAGTGGGATGGAAGGTGTGGAAGTGGCCTTCCCTCTGGGCTGGAGGTCTGGGGTCCAAGGGAAGGGGGACAACAAGTGTGGAGCAACTGTGTTATGTTGCAGTTTAATCCTTCTTATGGTTCTATAAATCAGCAAAGGTGCTAGGAACAAATCTTAAGTGGGACTTCAGAGGAAGCAGGGGAGCCATGCAGGACAGTTTGGATCTTAGAACTCCTGTGTAGCACAGTTAATGACCAGAAAGAGCGGCCTGTGATGTCTCCCTTCTGGCTATCTTTCTGAAGAAGGATTGAGGATCAGGGATCTAGAAACATGCCCAGTTAGGATGAACAAGCAAAAACAGCAGGACATCTTGGGATCTTAGGAGAAAGTACTCCTGGTCCTACAATATGTGAGAGGGAGAGACCTGTGGTGAGGCATCTGCAGGCCTAGGAAGTGCAGGCTGCCAGAGGAGCAGACCTGGAAGTTATTCCTGAATGTGCCCAATGTTAAAACGAGTGTTGCAGTACTTGGGGTGCACCTTCCCTTAGTCAGTCTCATCTCCCCTCCCAAGTAGGAGGTCACTGAGACTGCCCCCTGCACCTGCCCCCTTTCTCCCTGGGGTGAAGGCCCCAGAGTGTCCCAGTAGAAGAGCATCCTGCCACCCATTCCTATCTGCAGCACATTTTGCCAGCCTAGTCCACTCACCACTGGACTTCTGGGAACAAAAATCCCTACCTCGAGTCCTTCAATGGCTCCAGAGCAAGGAAACCAGCACTGAGACAGTAACCAAGCACCACACCACCAGCACCCCTCAACCTGGCCCCTCCTCCATCAGGGGCATCCTGCACCACTCCATGGAGGCCCCTGTGGCTGCCCAAGCTGGCCCACCCCTCTTTCTTGTTCCCCCTTGCTGAGGGGCAGATCCATCATTGCCCACTCATTTCTCAAGTGCAGCTCTTCCTGCCAAACCCTGCTTTGGTTCTGCCTCCTGTTATCACTGAAACAAGGATCCACGCTAACCTGGGACAGGAACAGCATCCTGGGGACTTCAGACACCTGTGTGACCTGCCTTTCTAACTTCAATTCTCACCAGAAGTTCCTGAAAGGCCCTGTCCCAGGCCTGGCTACCCTGCCTGAGCCCCTTGGGTTTTGCCTACAAACCCAGAAGCTGCCTGGTGGCCTATCCTGGAGCTCCATTAGACCTCCCAGCACAGATTCTGTGCCCTGTGTCAACTCCACTGCTCTCAAGGGCTCAAGCAATGTGGGGATTAGAGGTCCAGAGGTCTGGTTAATGGCCATGGCAGAGAAGGTCTGAGCAGACTCAGACCACCCATGTCCTTGGCAGACCAAGTGATTCACCTGCCTGCCCCGCCCCACTCTGGCCTTGCCCCATGACCTCCCTCCGCCTATCCCTCTCTGCTCCCCCACCACGCCTCTCATCCACCATATATATCTCCTTACATTTCTGCAATAAAGTTAGATCTGTGCTATCAGCCTGGTCTCTGGAGTGACTTCCTCGTTCACCACTTGCCACGGGCTCAGGTCCTCCTTGAAGCTCCCCAAGCCTCAAGTGGTGCCCGAACAGGGACCCTGAGTGCCCCCCCCAGGATCTGGTAAGTGGCCCCCACCCTCATGATGGGCTCTGAGCTTCACAAGGAACAGCACCCACAGTCACGGGCTCTTACTGCTCTCTTGCAGGCTAGACATTGTAAGATTTCTTATAAGACCCTTTCCCAATATTGGGAACTTCTCCTCCCCTTTAATCCCTGGCTTCAAACTGCCTGTCTTTGGGACCCTCAAACTTGGACCTGGCTCATCAGGTGAGTCCAGATGGCCAAAGAACATGAAGGGAGGGTCTTCCCACTGGGGCTCCAACCCTCTCTACTCACTATAAGGGCTTGCTTAACAGGCTCAGACCGCATTACCGGAGCTGATAGGGAGGCCTTTCCGCCGTTAGTGGATCCCGCTGCTTGTGCGGCTGCAGCACCTGCTGCAGGCCCATTCCTCACCCAAGAATTAGAAAAAGACCTTTCGCTACACCAACGAAATCAAGTAGAATCAATTGAGGGCCAGCGATTTATGCTCAGTGGCAGCCGTACCACCCTGAACATGCCCAATCTCGTCTGATCTCAGAAGCTAAGCAGGGTTGGGCCTGCTTAGTACTTGGATGGGAGTAGAATCAATTGAAAAAGGAGTCTCCACTCTTCCATCCAAACAAGAAAAAATATGTCCCTTGCTCAAGCCCTTAAAGTGAGAGCCAAAGATGGTGCTGAGAGAAAGTCCCCCTCCCTGAGAAAGTTCTGCTTTTACAAACAATAAGCCCTGCCTAATGATGAAAGTGGAACCCACATGGGATGAGCCCCCAGCTTATCCTTCATCACCATCTGCTGGCAAAAATATATCATTACACCCCAGGGACCTGTGGGAATCCTACTGGCAGGCCAATACCAAAAAAAGAACACAGGCTGTCACAGAATGGAATGATTATTATGAGGGGTTATGCCGCACTAGAAATAATCAAGCTAAACATTGGGAATGGGAAGAAGGGATCAATGAGATGTTCTCTGTTAATTTACATCAAAACCCTGCTCGTCCCCTGCATTGGTACCCTCATGAGCATTCCACATTAAAATGCCTCTAAGAGGCTGTTAAAGAGGACGGCATTCAAGGACCTTTCGCCCAACAGCTCCTTGAAACTGTCTGTATGGAGCTTAACTGCCCAACTGACTGGAAACAATTAGCAAGGGCCATTTTTAGTAGTGGTCAATACCTGGACTGGCTGGCTATCTGTAAGGATGAATGTGAACAACAGGTAGAATGCAACCAGAGAGCAAATGTAATGTTTAATTATGAATGTCTGGTGGGAGAAGGCATCTACACCTCCCCAGCAGTACAGGCCCAGGGCCCTCCACAATATTGTGATCAAGTAAGACTGGCTGCATTAAGAGCCTTTAACCACTATCATGCCGGGCCCGTGACTCCAATGAACAAACTCATACAGGGGACCAATGAGGACTTTGCTTCCTTTGTTTCCAAAGTCCTGGAGTCCTACAAATACAAAGTACAGCGTGAAGGGGCAGCTAATGCATTGGCTAGAGAGTTAATCTTTGAGGGATCCACCCCTACTTGCAGGACTCTAATAGCCCCTATTAAAAATGAAGATCTAGACCGATGGATACTGGCATGCAGAGAAGTCAATGCTCAAGGTGCACAAGCACTGGCAGCGGCTCTCACTGCCCACCTGCAAATTGGCACTAGTACTGTGCCTCTATGTTTCAATTGTAAAGCCCCAGGACACTTTGCCCAAACAATGCCCTAAGAAAGGACAAACTGATTCAGATATAAAACCAAAACCTCCCACACCATGCCCCAAATGCAAAAGATATCACTGGGCAAAGGACTACTGGTCCAAAAGAGATAAAGATGGCAATCCTTTAAACTTGAAAGAGGGCAACCCTCAGCATGACAACAAAAGAGGGAAATAAAGACTACTTCACAAATTCTGTGGACTGTGCCCATCACTAAAAACAAGGCACTATTAACCCTAGAGGTAGAACAGATGTCAGTCTCTGGACTTATTGACTCCAGGGCAGAACGCTCCTGCTTTCCAATTGACCTCTATGGCACCTTTTGGCCCACTGCCCCAGGGCCCATAGTTCAAGGAGCCACAGGCCAACAACCAGCCATTCAGACAGCAAGTCTACTCACATGGAGAGACAGGGAAGGACACTCGGGATACTTCCAACCTCTATTTCTAAAGGGCCTTCCACAAGTTCTATGGGGAAGAGATATTTTAACTCGATTAAATGTTAAGTTAACCACTAAACCACCTCCACTCATAGGGGCCATTGCTCTTATGGTTAAACCACAACCCATGCAGCTGACCTGGGACACTAATACTCCTGTATGGGTGCACCAATGGCCCTTACCATCCCAAAAGCTAACTGCCTTATGACAGCTAATTGAGGAACAATTGCATAACAAACATATAGAGCCATCTGTTAGCCCTTGGAATACACCAGTGTTTGTCATCCATAAAAAGGATAAAAACAAATACTGTTTGCTTCATGATCTTAGGGAAATTAATAAACGTATTATAAAAATGGGGGCCCTTCAACCAGGAGTGCCATCCTTTATAGCAACCCAAAAAAATCATATTGTCATCATAGATATTAAAGACTGTTTCTTCTCCATCCTGCTGCATGAGCGAGACCATCCTAGATTTGTCTTTTTGGTCCCTATGACTAACCAACAGGACCCCTCTGAGAGATATCAATGGAGAGTACTCCCTCAAGGAATGATAAATTGCCCTACGATATGCCAGATTTATGTAGATCATGCCATCAAACCCCTCTGATCCTCTAATCATTATATTCACTATATAGATGACATTCTTCTCTCCCATGCAGACCCCTCACCAATTACAATTGGGCCTTCAGCAATTATTAAACAACCTTAAGATATTGGGACTCCAAATTGCCCCAGAAAAGATCCAGACTAAAGCTCCCTATATCTTCCTAGGTCTGTGATCCCGGGTTTAGCTTAGTTGGCTAAGGCCCCATTTTGTAAACATGAGGTTGTGAGCTCTATCCCAGAGGCAGCAAAAAAAAAGACCATATCTTCCTAGGTCACCACGTTTCAGATAAAGTTACCCCCATACTCCCAGGTTACACAGACAATCCTCTTACACCTTGGCAGAGCTACAACAGTTGTGTGGGGTTATCAACTGGATGTGGCCAGCCATGTCTCTCTCCTCTGCCTAGCTGCACCTATTATATGATCTTCTACAAGGCAATACAGATCCAGCCTCCCCACGAGTCCTCTCCCCAGAGGCTCACCTTAACATTAGATTATATTGACAAGGCTATACAAGAAGTACATGTTAATAGGTTTGACCCCAGGGAGCCTCTTTTAGCCATCATACTGTCAGCATCATCAATGCCCCTGGGGGTCTTATGGCAACAGGTCCCTCTCCTTTGGGCCCACACTGCTTATTCTTCCCTATCTAAGATAACACCATTGTTGACAGCCATCTGTTGCATAGGCGTACAACTGAGAAAGTTATCTACTTTTCATTACGGCTGTGAGCCAGATACTCTAATACTTCCACTAAGTCAAAATCAAATAGAAGCATAGCTCTCTTATACCTAGATTTACAAATGCTACTCGTAAATTTCCCAGACCAACTCTCAAACCACTTATCCCTCTAGTCCAACCCTTCAAGGCTTGTCGGTTACCTCTTACGAGGCTGTCCCCTTTCCCTTTGTCAACCCCCATTACTCATAGTAGGGTTGCTTTTACAGATGCCTCAAAAACAACATATGCCATTATCATACATCACCCTAATGATTATGACTGCCCAAAAATACAAGTTACTAAACATACATTCTCTGTTCAAGTGGCCGAACTTCTTGCTGTCTTACAAGTGTTACAGCACTGCCCTGACTGCCCTATCAACATCTTTTCAGAAGTCAATATGTAGTCCAAATCTGTCATGTTATCCCCATGCTATCATTAAAGACAAAGATACCACACTCGACAAAGCCTCGAAGGCCCTGCAAAACACCCTCCAACATCATAGATACCCCGGTACATCCAACACATATGCTCCCATAGTGGGTTTCCCAGACCTCTTACCCAAGGAATTCAAGATGCAGATCATTTAGTTTCAATTCGGGCTATACAAATATCCTTGCCAGATCCTTTGACACAAGCAAAAATGCTCCATTCCAGGTTTCACCTGTCAACAAAGGCCATACTCCAACTACTCCCGGAAGTTCCAAAAACCACATGCAAACACTTAGTTCGAAGCTGCGCAACGTGCGCCCCCTTCCTTCCATTGGGGCCTCTCCAACCTCAAGGAGTCAGTCCAGAGGACTCTGCCCCAACGCCAGGTGGCAAATGGATGTTACTCATTATTCCCCATTTGGAAAACTAAAGTATGTTCATGTGGTCAAGGACACCTTCTCCAGCGCTACAATGGCCAGTGCTATGACCCAGAGAAACGGCCAATCATGCCACCCGAGCCATCAAAAAGGCCTTCCTCAAGTTGGGGATACCTTGGGACCTAAAAACAGACAATGGGCCATGTTACACCAGTCAAACTTTCAAGAACACATGCAGAAAATACAATATTACATTACACCACAGTATCCCCTATAACCCTCAAGGACAGGCCATTGCCCCATTGCTAAAACAAGGCTGAGGCTTTGCTTGTGTATTTCCAGAAATGGCACCTCACCCCATGTGGATCCCTGCTCACGATGTCTGGCCCACCACCACCGCTGACCTCAGAGATGAGTCAACTGACCATGGACAACAGACGTGCAGGGGGTGGACCGACACGATGCAGGAGGTGACACCTCCCCAACACTAATTCAGCACCCCTCCCCCTCTACCTGGGGATCTGTCAAAGCGCTCTGCAGCCAAGCCCACAGCTTCCTCCCTGCGGAGGATCAGTCAGCTGCTAAGCTGGTCCTGATGATGTGTGCCATCATCTCCATGAATTCTGCCCAAGCCACCGCCAAGGTTTCTGTCCCATTTGGGCTGCCCTACAAAATCCACCTGGCCTTTTGATAGTCACAGCTGATTCTCCTGCCTTACCTCGCTTTTTCCTTTCTAACTGTACCTTTGGCCTGCCATGTGATCCCCATTTCTCTCCCACCCAGGTTTCCTTCGCTAACTGGACACTTCCTCCAGATCTCAATAACACTCTGACTTTTCAGGTTATCCCAGACAACCCGACTCTGTCCCAGCCATATGGAACGAGACTACACCTATCGGTCTAACCTTTTTTCATCATCAGACAGGAGACTTCTCCCTCACATCAAAGATGTTTCTAAGGATGATATCCTCCTCCCCCTTGGCTCCTGTGAGCCCCAAACGCAGGCAAACACCACTTGCTCCCACATCTCTCGCCAATTCGCTGCTAAGCCCTCTTACAACCCATGCAGCCCCCTCCACTGCAACTTCTCTACCTGTCTTGATGACTTTCCTTGGTGCAAGTGCCTATCTACTTCTGCTCCTTACAAAAATGAAAACTGCACCACGCTTTGGAGCACCCCCCACTTTCGTGCAGGAGCCATTAGTCAATCTGATCCTAAGTTCCCGGAGCCATTTGCCAACACGATCCAAAACAATACCTTTTGTCTGTTTTGGGGGTACACATGCTCTGCGGGACCTTTAGATGCCTTGACCTGCTTCCTTTGATACTGATGGGCAAACAGTCACTCTCCAATGGAACATTCACCCATAATTCATCATCTTGGGAATCCACCCTGCAGATAAACCACACCTGCTTGCTACACCACTCAACTGCTGCCTGTGTTGCCTCCCCATTTCTTCTGCTCCTGTCCACAGGGCCATCGTTCGACTGTACCAACAATGGGATCTGCCATTTATCCAGCTGCCAGAATGGCACTCTCTCTTTTATGCTAATTCTCCGCACCCCCTCAGTGCTCTAGGTCCCCATAAATGTGACAAGCTCGGTAGCCCCTAGTCTGCCTCATCAGCTCTCTCCCAATGCCCTACAGGTGCGCACCAAGAGGGACTTTGATGCCTCTGCCCTCGTCGCAATTCTAGCTTTCCTTGCAGCCACTGCTGCAGGAGCCGCCGCCACTGTCTGGCTCACCCAATCAACAGTGATGGCTCAAGGACTCAACAATCTATCCCAGACTGTCGCTGAAATCTTTCGGGTACAACAACAACTAAATGCCTATACCCCGTATGGCCCTTCTAAACCTACAACAACAAATAGACCTTCTAGATGCCGAGCTTCAAGACCTCTGACACAACTGCCTGTGACCACCCATACTCTATGATGCTTTGTATCACCCCCAAACCTGCCAGCCTCTCAACCGTGCACCTCACACTCTGTGATTGGATACTTGGCCCCTATAACAGCACCTATTGGAACCTATCACTTCAACTCACAAATCAAATACAAACTATTGACTCTATTTAAGTTCCTGTGCTGACTGACACTGTTCTCACAGATCTTCTTCATAACCCTCAATGTTTGTTCTCGCCAGCCCATCTCCTTACCCTGGGACTTCTAGGTATCCTAGGACTTTGTGGGTTGTTCGTGTTACCCATGCTGTGCTCTCCTATTCAAATGTTGCGCTCCCAATAAGCCATGATGGCATCCATACAATTGGCTTTAATAAAAAAGGAGGGGGAATTTATGCGGTTAGAGGTCCAGAGGTCTGGTTGACAGCCATGGCAGAGGAGAAGGTCTGAGCAGACTCAGACCTCCCATGTCCTTGGCAGACCGAGTGATTCGCCCTGCCTGCCCCGCCCTGCTCTGGCCTCACCCGCTACCTCCTTCCGCCCCTCACTGCTCCGCACCACGCCTCTCATCCACCATATATATCTCCTTACATTTCTGCAACAAAGTTAGATCTGCGCTATCAGCCTGGTCTCCGGAGTGATTTCCGCCATCACCACTTGCCGCGGGCCCAGGTCCTCCTCGAGGCTCCCCAACCCTCAAAGGAAGACCCCAAAGGTTTGCTCAGGAGCCAGTGGTGGGCACCCTCCTTAGGAACTCCAACAGCATGAAAGCCATCATACAGAGGTGACCCAGGCAGAGAGGAGCCTGGCCTGGTCATCTCCTTCCTTTGGAGACAAGGGTCTCCAAGGTCTCTTAAGGCACCCCCTTCCCAAGCATGAGGCCCTGCTTGGCCCCCAAGTGCTCCTCTGCTTGTACCCCAGGCTTGCCTCTGCTCACAGGAATGGTTCTATTCCCCTGGGGAGTGAGCCTGAGCCCTTTTCTGTCTGTTGACTGTTGAGAGAGTCTAACATCAGGCCCTGCAGAGCTAGGATGAGACAGAGGCCACCCTGGAACTGGCCAGCCACCAGGGTGATACCTGATGCTGGACAGTATAATCAACAGCCTGTGACCATGAGAGCCCCACACACAAGGGAATTGTTCCCAGGAAGCTGCCTGCCTCAACTGTATCCCACAGAGGAATGGGAGAAAGCAGGCTGAGGCAGGGCAGCCCCTAGAACAGAGCTGAACAGTGGGAAGCTGTGCCCACCTCTACTTTCTCAGTGAGGAAATGGGCTTGAGAGGGAGGGCGGGAGGGAGACTGAGCAACAGCCCTGACACCGGCTAGGAATCTGGGCACTCAGTCTGCTTAGGGCGCACTTGCCTCTGTCGCACCCCCCACCATTCCTATTCTGTCGTCCTGACTCCTTCTCACCTTGTAGATCTCTTGCACTCTAGGTGAATGATTCAAGGATGACAATGGGAGACATATGCGTCATTGTCAACATGCCAGTTGACATGTTTTGAAATTTTATTTTTTTTGTCTTGTCTTTTTTTCACTTTGAAATAAAATAGACTTGAAAAAAGTCTTTAAATAAAAAAGTTTTTAAAATCTTTAAATAAAAAGATTAAATAAGCAAATAAAATATATATGAAATCCTCAAAGCTAACCTTTTTTGTTTTTGAGACTAGGTCTCACTCTGTATTCCATCCTGGTCTTGCATTCCCTGTGTAGCCCAGACTGGTTTTAGCTCGTGGTACTCCTCCTTCCTGAGCCCCCCTGGTGCTGGGATTGCAGGGGTGCAGACCAGGCCTGCCTTCAGAGCTAACCCCTTAACGTTGGTCAAAACTCTCCACCATGACATCAGGGAAAAGGCAAGGGTGTTTGCTTTGCCACCTCCGTTCAACCTCCACACCACATGTTATAGAAGGGGCAGTTAGACCACAAAGACAGGCAGAGGTATCCAGATGGAGAGCAAGAGGTCAGCTTTTCTTTCACAGATGACACAGTCACTTATGTGGAAAACACTAAGGGGCTGTAGAGCACTTGCTGAGCCTGCATGAGGCCCTGGGTTCCGTTCCCAGGAATGCGAAAAGAAAAGTTGTTAGAGCTGATAAATTAACTCAACAAACTTACAGGGTACAAAATCCACTCATAAGTCAGTTGCACTCCTATACACCAGCCATGACAGTTCAAAAAATGTCATTTACAAGAGCATCAAAAAGAATAACCCACTATGGTGGTGCATACTGCAATCCTAGCACTCAGGAGGCCAAAGGAGGACGATGGCTAGCTGAAGGCCAGCTTGGCTAACTTGGAAAACACTAAAGAGTAGAAAGAGCTGGGATGTAGCTCAGTGGTAGAGCACCATAGTGGGGGGGCGTCAATCCTCAGTGCTGAGAAGGTCAAAGGTGACATGAACCTGACATTAGGTGTAGCCTTACCAGATTACCAGCTGCCTCTGTGCTACCCAGGGCCCAGCTCTCTGCCCTGCCACAGGCAGGATCTGCCTTCCCCCACCTCTGTGCCTCACCACTGTTCCCTCACCCGGGTCAGGTCTCCACTGGAGTCCAGAGCTCCATGCTCCAAGCTCTTTGCCATCTGCTATAGGGTGTGACAGGAGGGCGCGGGCTCATGGGATGGGAGGGGATTTCCTTGTCCATACTACTCAGAGAATGCCTGCCTGCATCTCTGGCAGCTCCTGCCTCTTGAAGAGGTGACAGGAATGCCACCTGCTGTCCCCTATGGGACAGGCCCAGGGAAGAAAGCTTCTAGCCTTTGTCACCTGCCAGGTGGCACAGCCAGTGCCAATGCCAGGGAGTGATCCTGAGGTGGGAACATCAGGGTGGAGGAACACTGCTTACCTCAGGGCCATCAGCCCAGAGGAAGTGGCCAGAGTCCCAGTGTGGTCATCAGGGCTGTGTGCTCACCATTTGTCAGCATGCATGAGGTTGGTGTTCCTGCTATCTGATCACTTCCCAGCACAAGTGCAGTGGGCATCAAGCCCATCAAGTGCATGAATCTCTGGGAGACACTTGTTGTTCAGTCCACAGCCCCCGAGAGCTGAGCTCAGGAAACTCCCCTGCCCATGTGCCGCTTTCGGAGCTTCCTAAGGGGCTGGTCTGGGAAGAATCACTAGCTTGATTTGGTTTTCGGTGATGGACAGTTGAACCCAGGGCCTCCCACAGTCTAGGAGAATGCTCTGCCACTGAGCTACATACCCAGCCATTTTTCAGTTTTTTTACTTTAACAATGAGGTTTTGAATTTTGAGAGAGGGTCTCACTGTGTAGCCCAGGCTGGCCTTGAACTTGGGCTCCTCCCACCTCTATCTCCCAGGTGCTACGATTCCAGGTTGCATTGAAGGGAGAAAATTAAAATTTTAAATAAAAGCTTGCCCAGGATGCCCGCCAGGACCAAGTGGACATGTCCTGAGGCCTGATAACAGAGCACTCTTTCCTTTGTGTAAACTCCTGTCTTTGCTGCCCTTGTGTAACTGATGGACTTAGAATGTAACTTCAAATGTAATGGACATGCTGGGACTCGGAGGACCCAACAGAAAACTAGCCAGGCTTTCTGGTAAGCCACAAGCTTCACGGGTTCTTCCTGGATAGCACCTGCTGTGAGCCTACTGGAGCACACGCTTATATTCAGAGGCGGGGCGCTGGCCGGGCGGCCTTTAGAGGCATGAGCCCGGGCCCAGGCCCCCCCCCCCCCCCCCCCCCCGCACCCCCCCCCCCCCCCCCCCCCCGTCTCCCAGGAGACCGCGGGCTTTGCTCCCAGTGACGGTTTGAGTGCACTTTCTGTCCACCCAGGATGGTCAAGAAGCCCTTGCCCAGAGCTTTGGAGATCCAGAGTTCACAAGGAAGATTCAGAGTGTAAAAAAATTTGTCTGCCAGGTGTGGTGGCGCGTGCTTATAATCCCAGCACCGAGGACGCTGGGGCAGAAGGATCACGAAGAGTTCAAGGGCATCCTGTGATACACAGCCAGACCCTGACCCCCAAATCCCAGTACTCTGGGAGACTGAGGCAGGATTGCAAGTTTAATCTCAGCCAGGGCAAATGATGGACACCCTGCCTCAAGAAAAAAGAGCTGGGGTGTCACCATGCTGCAAACCTTTGTGTATTTCCTGTCTGTGCATTCATGCCTCTTGGACTGTGTTTTGTTTTGTTTTGATATGATCTCTTTATGTAGTTCAGGCTGCCTAGAACTCAGTAGCCCTGGTCCGGCCCTGGTTAGGCCCGTGTCCCTGTGGCTCTGATCTGTGAGCCCTCGGGCCACCGTGTCCCGTGCCCGCCGGCCTCCAGGTGACACTCGGACGAGCTGAGTGCTGCTGGGTGGAGGTAGAGGAACCCGCAGCCCGAGCGCTGCGGTGACAACGCTGAGGGACGGGGGAGGAGGGGACAGCCGGACTCCAGGAAGAGGCCGAGCAGCAGAGCGGGGCGGCTGGGGGCCCCGGGTGGGAAGTGGGGTGAGCCGGGGCGGGCAGGGCCTGAGGCATCCGGCCCCAGGCTGCGGGAGGGAGGGAAGAAACCTTTGCCAAGAGTGGGACAGCAGAAGGGCCCCCAAGAGGCCACCGCAGCTGTGCAGGGCCCGCGCTCAGAGGGGCCGGCTCCTCAGAAACTTTCAGTCCAGCTCAGGCTCCCCTTCTAGCCACAAAACCACGTGGCTGCGGGTCCCAGCGTGCTGCCCAGGGACAACACGCTGAGGAGGCTCCAGAAGCTTCCCCAAGCCCTGCACCTGCCCAGAGCCCATCCTCGGACCCTGGGACCTGCACTTGAGGGGAAGGGTGCTGGGCTGCTCATCAGACTTGGAGCAAATTCCACACCCCTGCCATAGCCCCACCTGGGCTTCTTCGTCAACAAAGGGGTCCAGGGTCAGAGTGGACAAGATGGGCCCTGAGGACCCCACCACTGCTCTCCACAGTGGCTGCCATCTACTTCCTCAGGGGCACTAATTGCAAGAAGAATGACCTGGTTACAGGGGAAGAAAGGGAGGGGATGTTTCAGAGGGTCCCTTTCTGCTGGCTGTGGTATTGCTTAGCGGGGTCTTCTTTTCCTTTGTTCACTTCTCCTGTGAATAATAGTCTGTCCTTAGTTTCTTTTAAGGAGTTTTGCCAGCTTTCAAAGGAGTTTTTAATTTCCTGGTAGTCTCTTTGAATCTACTTCATGTATTCTATATTTTCTTTATATTCTTTATCAAATGTTTCTCTCCTTTTTGTGTGTTCCTCCCTTCTTCCATGTATGTCCTCCTGAGAGATGCTTAGCATTTCTACTCATACGTTGCTTTACCTGACTTAATATTTCAGTTTTGAGCTTGTCTACAAGGTCCCGAAGATATCTCTTAATGTCTATTGAAGCCACGTCTGATGTCGCATGTATGCCGCCCTCAATCTCCCTTGTTTTTTCTTCTCCTGGATCAGGGTTCTCAGGGTTCTGGGCTGGGGGTGTCCTCCTGCCTCTCTCTCCTGTCATGGCCTTGGCTTCCTCCACACAGGTTACAGTGTAGGTCCCAGCCCCCTTCCCTGTTGGCCACGGTTCCTCCGAAGCACGCTGGCAAGGGACCTCCGCCCTCTCTTGCCTGTTCTTGTCACTGAGGTGTAAGCAGGGGCTGCATATGCCCGCCCCTCCCGACCGGGTCAGACAAACTTCAGGGGCCTTCACTAGGTTAATGCATATTAGGTGCTGGAAATCGATTTGGGATGGCTCACTGGGTCCCGGCCAGGAGTGTGACCCAGTCCAAGCAAATACCACGAATCTGCTTTGGGGAGGAAGCAAGCAACTAAAGTCATTGTCGCTCCCGGTTCAGGCTCCTCCTGCCCGATTCCAACATGTCGCCCACTTGGTCGCGCCCTTCCTGTGGCGGGGGTGGGGTGGGGGGTGGGGGGGGTCTTATTCCCAGCACTGACTATGGATCAATGAAGGTCCCTTTGCCGGCTCTACTCTCCATTGGGCTCACCAACCCCCGACTTCAGCACAGCTGTGGCTCTTGTGAGTGGCAGCGAGAATGAGTTTGGGCGGCTCTGCCGGCCAGCGCAAATTTGCAAATTCAGGCCAGTGCAAACTTGGCGGGTCACAGCGAAACACCGTGTTAAACTGAAAACTTTTATAGGTTGATGGATGCAACTTAAGACCATAATTATTGTAATCCCAAATATTGTGTACAGTCAGTGAAGTATTGTAATCCTTTTTGTAGTCTTTCTCACAATCCAAAAAGTTATATTTATAAGCCCTTTGAGACCTTATTGGAATCTCAGCAAGTTAATTCCAGTCTACCACCTCCAATGCAACCCACGAGGACAGCAAAAACACCAAGACATATATATTCCAACTTTAGGGCAGCTAAGGGGTCCTAAGTCCAATCCTCCTGAGGATGTGCAGACGAAGGCCCTGATCCTAGTTCTTTCCCAGAATTTATTATCTGGTAAAGAAGGGGATGGCTCCAGGATGAGTGACAGTGAAGATGGCGGGAATTACTTGAGTAACTTGAGCTGGCTAGCCAGGTATGGAGAAAAGCATCTCTGCAAAATGCAGAGAGAAGGATCAATGCAGAAGGATCAGTGTGCATAATTCAATTAGATTAGCAACTGAATTGTTTTGGGAGGCTGTTGCTTCAGTTTCTGATATATAAACTCTTGTGCCCTGGGAGGTTGTAGCCTCTTTACCTCGAGGCTCATACTCAGTTGACATTCCTGGAGCTGACTGGCTCTAACATCCCTCTGTATTTATATATTTTAGAGAGAGCACAATGCAAGAAAGCCAGAGACTGTCTGATGGCTTTAGATATTACATAATAGTACCTCTGCTAGCCTTATTTGCATTGCTTAGAGCCAATTGAAGAGAGAAGGAAATACCATAGCCAGCTCTGTATGTATCAGTAGAAGGAAATCAGTCTCCATATAATCAAAGTTGCAGCACTTGTTCTGCATTCAAGGGGACTCACCCCAGTTTTATTCCACAATACTCATAAGTGAAATAAACCAGATGCACATCTGCAAACCTCATGTTGTCTCCCTAGCATGAGAAGCTGAAAAGAGTAAAGATCCAAAATGTACAATATATATTATCAAATGGGAAGAAACTGTTCAAAAGGAAAGAGGAATTGGGATGGGGGAAAGTAAAAAAGAAGGGAAAAGCTATATGTATATATATATATATATATATATATATATATATATATATATATAGAGAGAGAGAGAGAGAGAGAGAGAGATTCTTAATTCCTCTTAGTTCATTGAAAAGAAAAATTTTTAGTGATATTATTTGGACAATTAAATGCCTATAAGTTGTACTCTAAGAAACTAAAGACAACCAAACAATGTATTACCATTTTGTTACCCTTCTACCATCTCATTTTGAAGTTTTATTTTTTCTCTTCAAACTAAAAAAATTCTCTCAAAAGGATATGATTTATTAGTTTACTTATTTTCATTTAAGTTTATTGGTACAATTTAGGTAAACATAATGACCACATTCATTACAGGGAATTTGCATCTGTACTTAATATAACTGACTCCTTTTTAAAAATCCATTCCCATTCCCTCCTCTCAAACCCCCTTTCCTTCCCCATTCACAAGGCTCAGTTTTCCCACTTTACTTTTTAGGTACCAGGATCAAATTCAGGACCTTGTGTTTACTAAGCAGGCCCTGTGCCACTGAGCTGTGTCGACAGCCCCCCAAGCATGGTTTTCATTTTATCCTTCTTTCTTCGTGTTTTTTCTTTCCCTTCCTTCCTTTCCCCTCCCCCCAGTTCCTTTTCCTTTTGAACAGTTTTTTCCTATTTCACAATATCCATTGTACATTTTCTTCTTACAGAACTTATTTTTCCCCCCTTTGGTACCAGGGATTGAACTTGTGACCTTGCACTTGCCAGGCAGGTGGCCATTTCATTCTGTATTAAATTTATACAATTATTAAACTGTATAAATGTAATACAATTCTTACAAAAATGCCAACACACTTTTCACAAAATTAGAAAAAATAATCTTGAAGTTTATAAGAGCCCAACAGAGATCCAGAATAGCCCAGCCAATCTTGAGTAAAAAGAGAAAAGTAGGAGACAGTACAACCCCAGATGTCAAGTTATACTACAAAGCTACTGGAATAAACAGAGCATGGTACTGGCACAAAAACAGATTCATAGATCAGTGGAGTAGAAGACAGAAACAATCCAACACACCTGGAAACATCTGAGCTTTGACAATAGGACTAAAATCATGTAGAGAGAAAAGAACACATCTTTAATACACAGTGACAGGGAAACTGGTTATACACCTGCACAATAATGAAACTAGATACATATCTCTCATTCTGTAGTAAAGTCAAATCCAAATGTATAAAAGGCTTAGATAGAAACACAAAGATATCAAAATAGTTGGAAAATAACAGAGAAAACATTTGAAGACAGAGACCTAGCAAGACCTTCCTAAACAGAACTCCAATAGCACAAAAAGTAACACAAAGAACCAATAGGAATACATTAAAAAGCTTCTGCACAGCAAAGGACATAATCAACAGAGCAAAGAAACAACCCACAGAATGGGAAAAAGATCTTTGTCAGCTACTTTCTGGGTAAAGGACTAATACCTAGAATATATATAAAGAGCACGAAAAATTAGACGTCACAAAAATGACCCAATTAAAACAATGAGTTCACCTCACCCACGCCCTTGACCACATGGGTTGTGAAAATGGACAAGGGCATTGTTGTCTTGACTGCTGGGCAAGCCCAGGGGCCGCCGCGGGAGAGTCCCAGTTGAGCTGGGCTCTGCTCTCCCTGCTCCTAGGCAACCTGTGGTGGGCAGTGGTTGGCAGGGTGGTAACTTACAGCCCAAGGAGATAATCCAGTCCTATCCCCATGCCTGCTCTGGCAGGCTCTGGTGCTCCCAGGATTTAACCCGCCTTTCCTTCTGTGTCCAGCAGGTGGAGCTAACCCACCTGCTCAGCTGTGCACAAGCCCCAGGAAGGGTGGGCCTTGGGAAAATGGAACTGGCACCTGCCAGGAGGGAGGTTGTTTTCTTCCTTCTGGGGATCCAAGAAAGACCGGCAGGTGGAGAGAGATCCTGGGTGAACGTGGTTCTGGCAAAAAGTAACTTCTGCAATTGTTCCTGAATCACAGAATAGCTGCTCACACCTGCTTCTGGATGTTAGGATGATTCAGATAGTTTTCCCTTGGGGAGCTCACAGTCCCCCAAGGACTGAATGACCTGAAGATTACGAGTCCTGGAAGAAGCCTGAGCTCAACCACAATTATCTTGCATGGCAAAGCTCACAGTGGGGAGCTGGGGTCTAACCCTGGCTCAGCAGACCCCAAAGTGCATTGTCTTTCTAGTAAGCCATGGAGCTCACTGGTGAAGACCCCATGCAGGTGCTGGGGTAGAGCAGAGGTGACAGGGTCTTTCTCATAGTGGGCTCTTGATCTAACAGAAGAGGAGGGGAGCCCAGACATCAGCTCAGGATTAGTTCAGGGGATGACATAGCAAGTGCCCCTTGCAGAGGGATCTGGCCCTTTGTGCTTGTTGCACTTTAATCTCATGACTGTGTGACCAGCAGGTGTTTGGGGCACAGTGGCGAATCAGGGGCTTTTGTGAAATCACAGCCCACAGGCTCACACCCGAATGTGCACACCCATGCACAAGACACACCCAGCACACACAGCTGGAACCTCACTGTGCTCGAGGCCCTCTGGCTTCTTCCGGTCTCGCATTGGTGTAAACCCTGCTGGCCACCCTCTGATGTGCTGCGATCCAGCACAGGGTCTGGAGAAGTGGGGACTGACAGGGCGCAGCAGCCCCTTCTCAGGGGATGAGCTCCCACAACACCACGGTGGCGTCAACTCCACCCCACCCTGAACTCTAGATAGCACTGGGTTTCCTTATAGACACGTGCCTGTCATTGCGTTGGGCTTGCAAATTAGGCACCGTGACAC